>KZ539812.1:1501-12527 GCA_000934665.2 Catajapyx aquilonaris
GGGGGGGGGGGGGGAGTCCCCTATTTCCCCGCCCCCGTGGATCCGCGCCTGCGGTTATACACTGACCAAGTCCACAATCCCACAGGGGAAATGGGTAGAAGTAATGCATTGCTTAGCGTACCTCAGAATTATGTTTTAAGAGAGAGAGAGAGAACTTGAATTGACCTACAATCACTTGTCATGAATATATTGTTTCATATTACACCACACCAGTGCTAGCTAGTGGTTTGTACAGAATAAACAAACCATAATCTCTCCCCTTCTTCCCTCTTGGACTGTTTATTTGGCAGTCCATCACCAAAAGTGGTGGAGGGCATAATTACTACTACTCTTGCCACCACCTTGTGAATATTTTGTGCTTGTGTGTCTGAGCGCACCCATTCCTTGTCTATGAACCCCATCTAGATGGCGTTTTCCGGACACAGGTTCCTAGGTCAAATATGTTTGTCTTGTCCCCTCTATTACCCCTACAAGTTTGTCCCCCGAATTCATTTACACCCTGTATATAGATTATTATATTCTAATACACCTATTACCACAAACCTTTTAAATATATTACTCAGGTCTGTTGGGAAAAACATGCCAACTACACCAATGAAATTACTTCTTTTTAGAGATACCAATGTAGGTTTTGTGCAAAACACATCATTGGCATTAATAATATTACTCCCTCCATTCCTTGAAAACAAATACATATTGTAGTTTAATGCCTTCAAAAGTCTTGTGTAAAGAGGACAAAATGAATTGCAGGTTAGAAGTGAAGTAGAAATGTGAAGTAGTAGCTCAGTAATAAGCAATCCTTGCTTAGAGAGGGGGTTTGGGCACTTTCAGTTACCTATATGATTTTATCAGCATGCTGTTCCAGGCACAAAAATACAGTCAATGATCTGCCACTACTTCTCGCGTTGGGCAAGCTTTCGACAAGCCTGCAGAGCACCAGTTTCAGACAGGAAGCTCTAGATCAATTGTCCTGGGAAGGGTTGGTTTTTGTATCAGATGGATCATTTAATGGGCAGGACACTCCCTATGATTCATGTGGAAACTTTATTTCCATGCCAATTTGTAACCACACCCCTGAGCCAAAAATGACATTGAATACGTTGGCCAGCAAATCATCAAAAAGTTGCTCCATAGATCGTTAGAGGTCCTCATACTGCGTGTATACCAGGTTATAATGTAAGTATCAAATCAAACAAAGCTTGCCTTGAATACAGGTCTGAACACATACTGAAGCATCATTTGCACCCTCCTCGGTGTCCCTCCCTCAATATATTAAGATGAGCTCGTCTTTCCCTGTGCTGCATGCAAATGGAAGTTTCTGCCTCCCAATTTGCAATCCTACTAATAACCACCAAGCCCATCCAAAATACATAAATTGCATATATGCAGGCATCCAACTCCCCCTCTGGTAAACAATAATAAGCATGCAAATTGAAGGAGGCGTGCAGCAACACCCCAGTTTTGAAAGTTGGGTATAGTTGCTGGGGAGGTGTCAAGAGAGTGGGAGGTGGGTGTTGCCCATTTGGTGCAGGGCAGGTCATAGTCACCTTGTCCACGCGGCCAGCAGTACAGCGAAACAGTCCGGGTGGTGGGCATCAGCACAGAACTGCCTCTCCTTCCCACCATCGCTCCTTTTGGTTTGTTGACATGAGCAGACCAGACGACCACACGTGGTGTTACGTCACCAGGTGCTACGCCCGGACACGAGTCGCTCTGGCACACCAACACACCGCACGTGCATTATACATCACAAGCTGCGTACTTTAAAAAATTGTAAATATTTTACGCGCGAGTAGTAGACGTATCAAAAAAGGAAATGAAAAAATGCTGGCCTACTATAGTCTACTAACTACTTACCGATGTAGAGCTGCTCCTGCCATCTATCGGAGACTATCAGAGTGAGGGGGAATTCAGCTGATGACGTCGAATTCAAACCACATTTCATTCATGTTTTGGCCACATATTAAATTACACAAGCAGGGGGGTTCTAAATTAAGAGTAATAGTCACATGCAGCACCCAGCTCTCACCCAGCTTGTAAAAATTAAAATTAAAATTAGCCAAAATATTCATCCCAGTTTTGGACCAAAACCGCAGACCACAGACATTCAATGGATGTTTTTTCATATGGTAGTGTATAAACTGGTCTAAACAAGTGCTTGGTTCAGCAAAATCTTGCTTACTGCAGAAGGGCTTCATGGTCTCGACAGGTACTTTTTCCGACTTTTTCTATGTACAGTAATTTTTTATTGCACATTGTGGAAACCTAATTTTTTAAATTGCTTTTTAACTGTAAATTTTGGGAATAGTGATTACATGACATATTTCACTATCTCTGTAATGTGTAAAACAAAACTTTTAAAATCACATTTGGTTCCTAACATAAGATCTCACTACTCAATATAAGTGTCAAAATCAGTTGAAGAATTTTTTTAAATTATGAAAGCTAACATTTCCAGGTTTTTATAACGTGTCCAGCTGAAAATTAAATGACAGTTTCAGTGCATGTAAGGTGTCATCAAGTTTTACCTCCTTTATTCATGTAGTGTTGTGATCTTCTGGGTGTACAACAGCAGTCAAGTGCTGGTTGCCTCTGACCACCTGCAGGATAATCTCTGGGGTGTTACACTCCAAGGCTCTGTGGACTTCACCAGAACTTCGAACTGGTTTCTTGTTTATGTGTGTCACAATGTCACCTGGTTGGAGGCCAGCACTGTAGGAGAAGCAATAACATGTTGGGTCATAAAAGCACTCATTTATTTGGATTCAGGAAGCCATGATTCATGTTCCTGTAAGTGTCAGGCACATTCACAAGATCAAAATATTTAAAAACCTAACCAGTTAAACTTGATTCATAACAATATTGTAAAGTTTCTTTATTTTTATATGTAATTTATTATTCGCCACTGAGCTTACTGATAATCATTTTGCATTTATACGATTTCAGAAATGTTCACTCACTGATATGCAGGTGACCCAAGAGTAACTTTCCACACGAGGACTCCATGACTGACTTCCATATGTGGCTGCTGGTGCTTCATTTGCAGCTCATAGATAATGTCTGGTGTCAGAGTAAGCATGGTGATTCCCATGTATCTTCTCGTGCTCCCCATTTCTCCTGGGCCAGCCACTCTCCCTCTCCTCAATTCCTGCTTCCTTCTCTCAGCTCTTTCCAAAAATTCCTTGGCATAGTCAATGGGTATGGCAAAGGATATTCCTGCCGTGACCTTCATGGCATTAACACCAATGGCCTCCCCTTCCAGGTTGACCAGAGGTCCACCTGAGTTGCCAAATGTGATGGCAGCATCTGTTTGCAGGTACTCCATGTCCTTTCCTCTGAGGCCCAGCTCATTGCTTCCTCGGTTTATGGAGCTGATCACCCCAGCTGTTATAGTGTTTGAGAGGGAGAGAGGGCTCCCCATGGCAACTACCCATTCACCAGGTCGGACATCACAGGAGCAACCCAGCTTCATTGTAGGAAGATCTTTCTACGGAAAGTAGTAGGTAATTAAGCAGATAGTTTACGTGCAATTGGACATTGACAGTAAGTGGCAGCATGTTACTAATTATGTGATTGCCCCCCCCCCCCCACCATTTGTCAGTGTGTATTATGATTGCTATTTTTTGTAGGTAACCTTAACTCATGCTCATACAACTGACCCAATTATAAAAAGGGGTATTCACAAGAATAAGCAAGCATATTCCCATTCTTACATGCGATGAAATATCATGTTTGAAACCCTCCCATCAGTGACCTGACCTTCCTTTTGCCATTTTTCGCAAAAATCGTCTACACTGCCCCCGAACATCGCAATATTAATTTTTGGTGACAGTGTCCGCGATTAATGAACTCTGAATAATAAGTTATGCTAAAAGAACAGGACAAAAATATAGAAATGCATCAACATGTCTAGGTCAGATATAATGTAATAAAATATCATTACTTGAAGACCATACCACTTACGGCTGCAATTCTGATGGTGGCTAGATCTGCGTGTGTATCAATGTCCTCCACTTTTCCATTGAACAACCTTCCATCATAGAGCTTCACCTGCAATAACATTAATGATGAGAAGGGACAATTGCACTGTGGCACTCCTCAAACATTCTTACCATGACAGTACTGCTTGGCTTGTTGACTACAACATGTGCGTTTGTGAGGATGAGTCCATTACTGTCCACAATAAATCCTGATCCATTGGATGTCATCATGGGAGACCCTGTGAAGTAGTCAACTCTTCGGTTGTCCTTTATCTCAATGTATACCACCGAATCCGCTGTATTCTCCACCACATCTGCTATAAAGTTGTAGCTCCTTGGAGGACCACTTGCATTTCTTGCCTTACGAGAGAAAGAAAAGCAAAATTTTACTTGGCGTCAGAAATGCTGAAGATGACTGCACCAATTATGATGAGACTAATAATGAAGATGATAATAATAACAACAACACGGCCTTTTGTGTAACATGTAACCCATTGGAATTTACATGTTCTGTGATGTACCAGTCTTATTCTTCAAATTATCCGTTGGAGTTTTACTGCGATGACAAACAGCAAATCTGCTTATGATCTACATATGTCGTCCAATATTTTTGCCATGTAGAGAAACTTATTTATTATAATACCACCACGTCGTCGTCGTCGTCGTCGTCATCGTCATCATCATCCATTGAACCAAATTAGATTATTTAAACGTTTCTTGCCTGGACATTGGGAAAGAGGCTTCCTGGCGAGCTAGTTAGCGTAGCATCGGTGCTTTCCTTCTGGTGGAGGAGAACCCCAAGACCAGTTCCGATCCCCAGGAAGAGAATGCGCGACCAGAAGCTTCCATTGCTGCCGCCGCCTCCTCCTCCTCGCTCCTGATGACAGCTCTCCCCTGGCCTTCTCCCGTCTTTCCAGCTCCGCTGTCTGCTTCCCTGCTCCAGGGTCCACAGCCATGTCTCTCGCGCCTGGAAAGAGTACGGGCTGGGTACGAACCCTGCTCCGGCGGACAGGCACACTCTTCTGGACAGAAACGATTGGACGACCACATTCGAAATGGTGCGGGAAGACGCCATCTTGGTTCCAAGCACAGGTATCAGACCGAGCCACATGATGACGAAATTTCTTACTTTCTTTGTGTGGCATTAGAATGCCACACATTATGAATAATTTAAATACAAACCGCTCTTTTGCCGAACATAGTCGCAATTAAAACAGAACTGATGAAACGTTGGCAACGATTGGCACCTCTGTTCAACAGGCGGAGTCAACAAAACATGGCGGGCTCTCCCGAAGAACGGCCTCTTTACAGGTAAAAATGGGTGTCACCGGCTTCAGTTCTCTCATTATCTCAACTAATTGGCAGACGGGACCTTGTTCGTTGAAGTTCAGACCATTAGAAGATCCTCAAAATTACTCAATTCAGTAGGGACAAAAACATCGGCGATGGTGATTCACGGTGCATTGCCATCTTATTAGATCAATAACCCCATCGATGTTGAAAATCATGGTTGAAAAATCCACCAACAATTTCGCAATAGCTTATAACTATTTTACATTATTATTATTATAGTATTGGTACTGGTATTTAATAAGAGCCACATGAAGGCACAGGGAAGATTCTCTCTCAAGCAAATACTCACAATATTTTAACTTTTACTACTGTGTGCTCCACAACTTATTATGTGTGACAGGGCTAAGGTTTACCCGATGGAACTTTATTCCTAAGATATACTATCAGAGTCACACTGCAGTGTAATTCATAATAATATTCCATACTGACACAGTGTTACACTTCACTACCATATTATTTGCCATTGTTTTGATCTTCCCCACACACACCACCTGTGCCTGTTCTAGCTCATGTTCTCAGTCACCTGACAACCTGTCACATTTACAAAAAAAAACATTCCAGTAGTACTGCACATCATGGCATTGCATTTTTGTTCACTAATATAATTTAATCTCCTTACCTTGCATACATCGTAGGCTGCCAAGTGACACTAATACTGTGTAACTTACAGGATATTCCCACAAAATGAATGCAGTGACAAAATAAAACTTGACGAACACTCTGCCAAGGATGACAGTGGTGCAAATGACAACACCACCATAGACATCAACAGTAAGGACAACACACCCAGTGATGAATCCAGTAGTTTTCACTACACCATGAATGTCACAAACAGTGATGCCAGCACCTCCAACTATGAAGCCAATAATGATCAGTACACCGTTAGTGATGACAACTGTGATGAATACACATCCACTGATGAAGCCTGTTGTGATCATGCCACCAGCAACATTTTGTGTGAGACATCTTCATTCAAAGATGAAACCAATAATGCTCGTGACACCATCTGTGACATCAACTCTGATGTCAACCATCCCAGTGATGAAGCCTGTGGCGACAACTACACAGTCTGCAACAATGATGATAGCCTCAAGGCAAATATTTCCTGCAGCAACTCAGAAGAAAATGACCCATGTTCTACAATCATCAACACTGTTGAATCAACTGAGGAAACTGCTCTTACACGTCCTTCCTCAAGCAGTTCTGTAGAAGTACTGGTGAAGCGCCGCCTGAACCTGAACCCAGATGTGTCCCGCATAAATTCCGAGTTATTTCGGGATCCCTCACGAAATGACCATCCCCGCTTCCTGGACCTCAGCTTCTGTTGGTTGACGGAGGTCCCAAACCAGGCATTGGAGTGGAATTGGGTGAAGGAAATGTACCTCGAGACCAATATGATCGAGAGCCTGCCCGTTGAATTCTTTTTTGCCTTCCCAAATCTGGAATACCTAGACCTGCGCAACAACCACATCAGAAACCTCCCCAGGTCCATTGGGAGGCACCAAAAACTCAAAGTTCTGCTTTTGGATGACAACAGGCTCCAGTCTTTGCAGCCCGAAATTGGTATGTTCAACATGACAATCAAATCGCTTGTTTTAGTTAACATCAGCTCTATTATCATCACTTGAATCATGATACATTTTGCAAACAGAATGCGCTCTCATTAAACAATAGACCTACATAATTATGGCATATCTTGCCATGATGCATGCAAGAAATTTCAGAACGTGTCCCATTGATATCTGGAACAACATGGCAGAGAATATTCAGTCACTGCTGACAAATTAGGAGGAAACATGGGTGTCATAAACAGTACACAATAATGATTAAGCTGAATTCTGCCTAGTTCACTTGGTTTCTAGCTACTGCGTTGCTGCATTGCAGTTATAAATATTTAAAACAAAATCCCCACATACCATGGAGAAGAAACTGAAAATTTCCTCTCTATGGCTGGAATTGCTTGGGCATGTTGGCAACAGGAAGAAGGGAACATAGATAATGGTTTTATAAAGGACTTAATTAAGAAAATAACAGATGCTTCCATTGAAAAAGATAGACAAAGCCTGGCAAGAGCAAACTCATACATGCTGTACAACCAAATTAAAGTTGATTTTTGTCTTGAACAATACCTTCTCACACCCCTGCCACTACCCATAAATCATATAACTTTTCATTATAAATTTACATAACTGGCAAAATCACTCAAATTTTGCGATATTGTTTTGTGACACTCCCCCCCCCCCNCCCCCCCCCCCAATGTTGACATAATATGGCTCACAGGGTGGTGGTAATAAATTAATAATAATAATAATAATAATAATAATAATAATAATAATAATAATAATAATAATAATAAGTATCATCATCATCATCATCATCATCATCATCATCATCATCAGCTACTGCATTGGTGCCACATAAGTGCATTTTCTAACTGACTGTGGAGGAATTATGCTAGCATCACTGCTGCCATAAAAAAGAATCTGAAAGTACTGTGCCAGCAGATTTTTTCTTGTTGGCAAACCATCAGCTGGCTAGTTTATACCTCTGGATTGCTTTTCTAATGATTATAAAGAAGCCATCTGTGCTTCATCCTTTTCACATTGTAAAAACTTGCATATTTCCACTTCCTATGAAGCAGATGAGGGAAACATGCCATGGATGTTCTCAAGAATGCAATTTTTGATGGCTTAAATGGGCTTAAATTAATGAATTATTCCATATATGAGGTGCTACCCAAAAGTCTGCAATCAGATTTTTTTCTGAAAAATTAGCTTACTGCACTCAATATTTTCCTTCATCACCTTTGGAGTAGTCCCCTTTGGAACATAGATACCTATCCCAGTGCTCTTCCCACGAATGGAATGCTTTGTGGAAGTCATTTTTGGTTAGGGCTCTCAGCACCACCTGCGATTCTTCGTGGATCTGATTTTTGGAGTCAAATCTTCTTCCTTTCAGCTTAATTTTCATTTTCGGGACAAGGAAGAAGTCACAGGGAGCTAAATCTGGCGAAAAAGGCAGGTGAGGGACAATTGTCATGTAGTGGAAGGCCAAAAACTGCTGCACGGCACACGTTGTGAGCCGGCACGTTGTCATGTTGTTGTTCTCATGCCACTTCGTGAGGTGTTGCCTTCGAATGTCCTCCCTCACCTGCCTTTTCGCCAGATTGAGTCCCTGCAACGTCTTCCTTTTCTTGAAAATGAAGCTGAAAGGAAGAAGATTTTAGAATCATTTCACACACTTCCTATGGGTTGTGCTCATGAAAAGACATCCAGAAGGAGCGTCATCTTCCATGGTCAAATGTGGTCATCTTTGAACCTATTATACCATTTGTATGTCCCTAAAGCATTGTCACCGAATGCATCTTGTGAGTTTGCAGCACTTTTGCCAAGTTTGAAACAAACATTACGCTGTTTTTTCAGGTCATCATTTTCACCTCCAGAATCGTAGAACGCACCTAACACAACACTACAAAACCCCCCACAGAAACTGATACATTCAACTTCAGACTCTGCCACTTGACAGAGAGGTTCAGAAAGGTCACCTGCGGCACTACCTAGAGTGGTAGTGACAAACTATAAGCAGTTCAAAAGTATTAGCACCAGTTTGCAAACTTTTGGGTAGCACCTTGTGCCACAAACCACTTAATAATGTGACCTCAATTTATTTTATAAATAACACATTCCATAATATCTGAAACCTTAACAAGTGTAAGATTACAATAATTTATTTTCCTTCTCCCCCCACCCCCCCTCCCCCGCCCAAACCTTCTTCCAATTGTAGCCTTTCTTCCTAAGCTTCATTCCCTCCACTGTGCCAGAAATCCCATCAAATGCCCCCCACCAGCAATCCTAGAGAGAGGATGGAAGGCCATACAAGAATATCTCCTGCAAACCTTTTCTGCCAAGGTGGAGGGCTGCTCCCTACGCCATCCAAGAAGGATCGTGGTCAAGAAACAGGAGGGACAGCAGGCACAGCTGAGCGTGGAGCAGAGACGGCAGAGCTTGCAGCAGACCCTCTCTCACCAAAGGGCACAGAATTATGCTTCTGGGTCAACCTTGGGGGTGGTTGACTCTCTCAGGACTGCCAGTTCTAAATTGCAGAATGTGGCACAACAGAAGCAAAATAAGAGAAAGGTTTCTGAGAAGCGCAGGATCAGCATCCGCAGCAGGTCAGGCAGATACATATCTTGCTATTTCAAGGTGTGCCTATGCAAATCCTTTCATAGACTGCCAACTGCATAACCATCTAAGCCAGAAATAGTTTTTACAGCTTAATCATTGTTGTCTTTTAACCCTGTAATGCCACTAATCTAAGTAATGCCCACTCGGTCATATCTGGCACACCATTTAGTGCAATTTTTCAACTTTTGCCATTTTTATATTTTCTGCAAGTGTGCCAAATTGCACTAAATGGTGTGCCAGATATGACCCAAGGGGCATTACAGGGTTAATTGCATTCATCTCTAACAAGTATCTGTAAATGTGAGGTGAGAAAAGAAATTGAGTTTTTTCGCACTGGTTAGAGCCGCCCCCAGTCACTCGAATACCTTATACATTGCTCCCCAGTGAGCTTAGCTGATCTCCTCCACCACAGGGGGTTTGACACGGGCGGCGCTAGGATCACACACCAAGATAGGTGGCGCCGCCACTAGTGGGAAATTCTGAACCATTTCTGTCGACTCTGATTGGCTGGAGTAGTACTTCAGACAATCGGAGTCGACCAAAATGGTTCAGAATTTCCCGCTAGTGGCGCCGCCACCTATCTTGGTGTGTGATCCTAGAGCCGCCCATGTCAAACCCCCCTTGGTGGGGGAGATCAGCTAAGCTCACACAAAAAGGGGGGGAGTGAGCGGGGTCTAGGTTAGAGTATAACTAGCAGGATACCCGGCGTTGCTCGGGTTATGAAATACTTTTCCATGTAGGTGTAAGTCATTGATTTGGTAGTAACCTTGGAAATAATTATGGCTATACAATGTTGGCATACCTGTTACATGGAGCATATTGCATGTGCATGAAGTCCAAACACCAAACTGCGGATGTCAGATTGTAAGAGAGAGTACACAATACGCCTTAAAAATCCAGCAAAAGTATGTCATGAAAAATTAAAGGTTGTGGAGTAAATGTAGAATAGCATTGAAAGACCGGCACCTCTCTTAGTCATTCCCCAACCCCAAAATGGCCAATCTGGCCTGGATGACTGTGCCAGCAGGCAGCTATGGGGTCGCTGGAGAACTCAAGGGATCCACCACGTTAAGGTTAAGGCGGCGCATTAGTAAAAATACGGTAGGTGCATTTTTGAGGGAATTTTATATTTTTGTGGCGAAACGCACCGTTAATTGGAAAAATCACGAAGAAGGTGCCCTGCGCAAAGGTTTGGCCTTTACTATATGGTACCATACTCGATATGATTGCATTAAAATTGTGGACATATGGGTGCAGAAGCGTTCCCTGCCGCATGTTATTCAAATGGACATTTGGGGAACGCCATTTTCCTTTCACTTGAACTGGATGAAAAGGTTACTTCTAGGCCGAAAATGGTAAAATGACAACGAAGGGGCCCTGCGCCAGATCATGTCATATTTTTTGGTGTAATATCTGTGTCCATTGCACCATTTTTGCGCCCGTACGGCCGCAGAAGTGTGGACATGTCGAATCCCCATAATGATGCTGCCCATGCATAAGCGAGTGTGT
>JYFJ02008432.1:0-12395 GCA_000934665.2 Catajapyx aquilonaris
CTAAAGGTCATGGTCACAGGGGATGGCCCCGATGGGCGGATCAAGGTGGACACGGTCTGCTTCTACTGCGCACAAGAAGGGTACCCACAAATACTGCATCTCGGAGTGTTCGATCCATCTGATGACGGTGGTGGAGGCATGGTGAATCTCTTCTTTCGAGACTACGATGTCAAGAGGATGAACGGAAGGACTCTCAGAACTCGATTCTACGTAGACATGGACGTACCAGCTGCGAGGAAGCAGAAGGAGGCTGAGGGTGAGTTCGTTATACCCACCTACCCTAGATTTGCGATATTTGCGGAACATACGTATGGTGCAATTGTTGAGTACACCTCCGAGGAATTTCGAGTGGAGCTGGACTTTCGTTATCCCAACGGAACCTGGGGAGGGTTGGTGGGTAGTCTGCTGCAGAACAAGTCGGATGGCCTACCAGTCATTCTCCCTTCTGACGAATCCTACTCAGTCGTCAATGTTCCCCAACCTTACTTATTCGGCCATGCCATGGGTTTGACGAGAATACCTCGAGGCATCGTGACCTGGAAGGTGATCTTCATGCCTTATCCACTCTCGGTGTGGGTGTTGATGGCAGTAAGCTTAATCATATTGTTTATTTCCTCATGTTACATCTCCAAATGGAGGCACACCTCCACGAGTACTCTTTCACTGTCACAATCAGTTGGCCTCATATTGCGCACCTTGGTGGAGCAGAATTTTAATTTGACGGGTATTCATTTCTCAATTACATTTGCAGCATGTGTGCTCATGTTTGTCACCGTGATCATGACCGGATACAAGGCCAAGCTAGTGTCCTTCCTCACGTGGCCACCCAGAGAATTTGTTCCGACCACTGGTCAAGAAATATTCGACTATAATTGGGGCTTGGAAGCTGATATGTTAAACTATCTCATCATAGGTCACTTTGCAAAAGGATCCGAAGATCACCTGGTTACTGGACTATATGAACGCTTGAATTTAATGGGAACTGCTCAGGAATGTCTCCGTAAAACACGAAAGGAGAACGTTGTGTGCGTTGGACTGGACTTTCTCATGGATCGCGAAACTTATCTTCACACGAGCAGTGATGGGACCCTGAACCTTCAGTACATCCAGGAAAGAATAGCACCAGGGTATTCCTTCGCTGGCACTTCAAAAGGCCAAACCCAACTTTTTCACTTGACAAGAAAAGTAGCGGCCCTGGTTGTGGAGAGCAATTTATTCTACACTTGGATGAAGCACGAGAAGTACATGCACTTCCTCCGCAACCTGAGGATGCTCCTAGAGGCTGAAGAGATCGCTGCCAAGACATACGTTCGAGATGAAGTGATGACAATGGCCAAGTTGGGAGCCGTCTTCAACATTTGGCTTCATGGCCTGCTGGGTTGTTTCATAGTTCTGATGATCGAAATAACTAAATTCCGAGGCATTAAATCTGGTGAAACGCGAGACATCGCTAAGTAGCGGATAAATGCTATCGTAATGTCTTGGATCAAAGTGAAAAAATTCCGTTTAACTTCTGCCACATCAATTTCCCATATAACATAATAATTGTTGTATTCATCTCTGTGAGTCTCCACGTAGTTGCAAATACCTGTACTATGCAAAAACCTACTTTTCAGATTTTGTTTTGTTATCATGAATAACTACACACAAAACGGCGACACACTTTGGAACGTTTGTGTGTGTCAGATAACACGCAAAAACGTGTCAGGTAATTTTGTCAAAGCGTTTTGTGTCAATTGACACACATCTGTGTGTCATGTGATATGCCATGCAGGATATACTAATTCTGTTGTGTCAGATGACACGCAAAAAGGATGGCACATATACGTGTGTCACAGGTGTGTCATAGGTAGGCATAGTGTCATAACTGCATTTATCCCCTCTCAGTGGGGTTTTTCCCCGCTCACCCCTTCCGGCCAGTGTCTATCCTCCTTCTCCTCCTCTTTGGTTTTTGGTCAGGAAGTTGCATCAGACCCATCAGTGTGCCGTAATATGTGTGAGGTGATAGTGCTGTGTCTGTGTTTTTATTAATTTCGGTCAAAGTATATAAGTGTATCGAAGCTGAATTGCTGTGTCATTATGTGTTTTGCCTAACGAGCCGCAGGCGGAATATTTTTTTTGTGGGGAAAGCTAATTTATGTTTTAAAACATTTGCCCCACCCCCCCTGTACCTCCAGTGACGAGTCCTGAAAGATGCGGGAAAAGTGTCCTCCATGTTGGAAATTTCCAAGTATGGCTTTTACATGAGTACCTTATTAATCTAAGATGAGTACGGTAGGCCATAAAATGACACTGCTTTCGCTATTTTATTTTAAATGCTTTCTAAGACTTAAACTATATCATGACGGACTTAATGATTGGAAAATATTTCATTTTATTTGTATAGTATAAATGTGACCAAAATGCATGATACAAGGTGTCAAGTATTTTTGATATTCTTGGAAATTTGTCACACCTGCTCTGGCCTATTGAAATCCAGATTAGGGAAGAGATCTCTTCCATATGCTGGCTTTCAATAGGCCAGAGCAGGTGTTATGAATTTCCAAATATATCAAAATACGTGACACCTTGTATCATGCATTTTGGTCACATTTATATACATAAAATGAAATATTTTTCAATCATTAAGTCCGTCATGATATAGTCTAAGTGTAGTTAATATAGTTTAAGTTTTAGAAAGCATTTAAAGTAAAATAGCGAAAGCAGTGTCATTTTATGGCCTACGGTGCTCATATATAGGTACGCGATTTTTCGAAATTTACAAGTCGGGGGACATTTCTTCAAAATTTAAATATAGGTTGCCCAGTCCGCATCTTTTAGAACTTTTCACTGAAGGTATACAGGGCGTCCCAAATAATGTGTTAAAACAAAAATTATCTTTCCAAAAAAATATATTCGCCTCTGGCCCAAATTTGCCTAAGAGGCTGACCAGCGGTCAGGGAAAACAGGGAACACAGGGAAGACATAGGGAAATTGGAAATTAGCCTGTAGACAGGGAAAATACAAGGAAATTCGTGTCAATGACTCAAAATATGCTAAAAATACACTCAGGACAATTTTTTTTTGTTGATCTGGAAGGATATTTCGACGTTTCTGTATTCAGTTGGGTGTGAGAAATCAATTCCAACGGTGGTATTTGGTATTTTTCGGTATCAAGGTTTTTCAAGTTTTCTTAAATTTTGTGAAATTTGCACATAGGTTCCGAAAAAAGAGGCAGGGAAATAGGAAAAACAGGGAAAACACAGGGATATTGTATTTTAATCACTGCTGGTCACCCAGTATAAACAAATAATTTTTTATTTGATAACCACAAATAACACCCTCCTCATTTTTATACTACAACAAGTACATGGTTAGCTTATTCTACAAAAAAATTCATACATGTGTTAGTTATGGTTTGCAAGCTATGGCTTGTCGAACCGACCGATGTAGAATGTTACTAAAATTCAATTTGCATGCTCAGTAGCAATATATTATCTGCAGCAATTTGCACCACTTTTATACCTGTAAAGAGATGATAAGACGCTTTAATTTGACACCAACATTAGCCCAATCGGCGAGAAAATAAGGAAAATACGAGGATTTTTCTGAACGGACGCAGAAAATGTGATGATGATGATGATGATGATGATGATGATGATGATGATGATGATGATAATGATGATAATGATGATGTAGCGACTTCTGCCATCCAGGACAGGTCCACGTCTCGCCTAACACTCCAACAACCCTTGACGGCAAGGGTGTTAATAATGCATCCGTATGTAAGCCTACTGTACTACACATCTAAATGTAAATGTTACTAGCAAATGACACCAACAAAAGTTTGTAATGATTTCATCTGCATAAACGAGTTAAAGTTTGAAAATGAATGTATTTATTTATTTATTGCAATGTTTGAATAACTTGTTCATTACTAGAGTCCGGATTTTTAGGCAAATGCCCTATTTAGTTCCTGAACTGTTGAGATGGTTCTGTGCAAAGTGATCTATCCGTCTCATAAGTGCAGGGTGTGAAAAATGTAGGTTTTATAGTGCCTATAACTGCATATTTCGTGGTTTTGGGAACTGTTTTGCCTATTCTGGGTGTTTGCGACTTTTCATGCCTATTTGGCCTTTTTTGGGATAGTTTTTGAACTTTTTGAAGCAATTTCGGGGCTTTTTGGGCCTATTCCGGACCTATTCTTTCAAAGGCATGTCTGATTTTTTGCGGAGTACGTATTTTTTGTCCTCCGAAAAGGACCAAAATCGATCAGAAGTAATACGAATCATGTTGACGTGAAAGGAAAATAATTTAGAAAAATATTTCGCAACATATTGTGCCAGTGGAAACTGTCTATATAAGCGGTAGAGTCCAGAGCAAGTGATGCTTGCAGTTTGTGCTGTCTTTTGCGGCTAAGTTTTGTGATTTCCTGTCAGTTTATCGTTGTTCTTCGGGTTTTGCTCTGGTTGGTGACGTTATACATCTATACTTTAGGTCTATGAAATTATTCTAGTTTTTCAAAATTTTATGTAGCATTTTATCCTCCATATGCCCGCAAAAGTAATATTTTGGTGCCTATAATGAGGTTTTTTCGTGCCTAAAAATCCGGACTCGATTCATTACAGCAGAAACAGTGTTTGGGCAAGAAAGAACGACGATGACAAATAAACTGCTAATTTTTCTTTGTTCCATAAGCACATAAGGTATACCTTATGTGTGTCATCTGGCACACAGCGTTTTGTACGGAAAGCGGCACGGATAAGCGTGTCAGTTTGGATGGCACATTAAAACGTGTCAGACGACACGATTTACCGTGTCACTCCTTGACACAGACAAATGTGTCAGTTAGGATGACACGTTTAAAATGTGTCAACCGACACGTTTAAAATGTGTCAACCGACACGTTTAAAATGTGTCAACCGACACGTTTAAAATGTGTCAACTGACACGTGGCAGTGTGCCGGTTTCTGTACAAATTTTGACACGTTTAAGTGTGTCAAAACACTTTGTGTGTATACAGGTTTTCTTCTGGTTTTACCTTCATCAGAGAGTGAACTTTTTCTTGGTTGTTCTCCTCCAATTACCCTTTGTTCACAGTAACAGCAGATGAACTCATGAATTATAATTTCATCCTGACGGAATTCAATACACTCACGCTCTTTGTATTATTTCCGCTCTGACATTGCAAAATCCAGTGAATTCATTGCATTGGTGTGAACCATGCTCTGAAAGTCGTGCAAAACTGTTGAAAAATTGTCCGGTTGGAACAGTTTTCGGAATAATATATTAGTCAAATTTTAGTGCACAACAAAAATTGTAGACTAGTGGTATTACAATAAGGAGTAGAATCATTTTTGGGGTTATTCTGTTTTATACTCCATCTGCACATTTCCAATGAAGCCTGAGCTATACCTGAAGTAAGTATATACCTTTAAAAATGGAGTGAAATTTTAGCATTCAAACCATTTGATGCACTTGGCAGAATGTTTGGGGAGGCATTGATTGATTGATTGACTATAAGTCGGAGGCTGTGACGAAGCGTGAAGATACTGCCCCAAATTCTATCAAGTAAGTGACTATGAAAGTATTGGTTACGAAACAACTATACCGTAGACATGTGTGTGCCCATCGTTCAGAAGGCCAAGCTTAGGTTACTAAGAAGTAAGCTAAGGCGCACTTTTTCCATTGCTTTCAATGAGTACGGAAATTTCCGGAACCGTTCTGAAAACCAATATGAAATTGGAAACTCATGCTTTTGGAATAATGCTATGTTATGCTATGCACACATTTACCTTATTTAATGGTAGAGTCACCTCCAAAAAAATCTCAAATCTGGCATATTTAGGTCAAAATTAGCATATTTCGCAATTTATTACGCCGATATGGTACGTTATGGTACGTGACGGTTGTGCCAATTATATCTTGTAACATACTCGGTGCCCCCTAAAGGTTATTAAATAAAACCTTTGTTAGCTCCGTGTGTCGTTGAGATATGCGAGGCGAATACATGGCAACAAGCGAAAACATGCATAGTTCAAAAATTATTTTCTCAAAAACGCAATTTTTTTCTTTTTTCTTTTTTTATTTTCCGCGGACAGACAGGTTATAAAATGAGGTAGTGTCAAAAACCCGGTGCATATTTTTTGTAAGTTAGATACAATATTTTTCAGATGACAACTTTCGTCATTGTGCATATAGCACACTTCAAATAAATATTTTCTTGAAGAAGGGGCGGAGTGGTTAGCGCCGCAGCCTTCCACCTGTAAGGTCCCGAGTTCGATCCCCGGATCGGACAGAGTGTGCTTATGTGGATAGAGTTTCGATGGGTTGTCTGTGTGTTCGCGTGTGGGTTTTCTCGGGGTTCTCCCGTTTCCTCCCGCAATCAAAATCCATCACAGCGCAGGCAATGATTAAAGTCGGTCAATTAAAAGATGATCCCCGAAAAGCTAATGGAGGGGTATCCATTATCTCCACTGTCATCTGTTGTGGCCCCGCCAGGCATGGTTCGTCGCCCAACAGGATATTTTTAGGTTATGCGAAGCGGAGGTGAAGCTGGGCGATTATTGTGGGTTTCGTATCCGCAACATCTATAGTACTGTCCGTCTTGTGGCACCAGAGGCCAACGAACGTTATTGTGGCTTTGCCAACCTCCAGTCCCCTGCTGATCCCTCCGCTGATATCTTGTTTGCTTGCTCCGGGAGGTTCATGCGACGCCGCCACATAAAGTCGCAATGGTTTACTCTAAGGTCTAAGCTATCAGCTGAAAATCATAATAAGTAGCTAGATCCGGATCCAAGACGGCGGCATAGTTAGAAAGTGGGGCTGAAAGTAGCAGCTTATATGACAGCTTTCTGAATATTCTGAGGCTCAGACTGAATCAGTAGGCAGACCTATATTGGAGGGAAAGGAAATAGGTGGCGGGTAGGACTTTTGGCAGTAAAGGGAATTGGCGCTCAGGAGTTTTAGCAGGAAAGGAAATTGGCGGTAACGCAGGCGACCCCAGCCACTACTCCCCCCGGCCTGATGAATCAGTGCCGTGACCAAAAGGTGGCAGTGAGGGGCCCTCTCCTTCCGGAGAATTCCAGAGGCGAAAAATATAAGGCTATTATTATAGGGGGATGGCTAATCCCTACGGGAACTACTTTTGTGGTTCCCTAATGATGGGTTAAATGTTTTGTAAAAAATAAAACGCTGTAGGACTGTGCAATTCCAAATACAGTTCCAACTGCTCAATTGGTCAACAACTTTTCAGGCATTTCTGTAAATGAATCCCCTTGATATATTTTGCAAGGATAGTGCGCAATCTATGCGCAAGACATGTGTCTGTATTCATTTGATTGTATTGAGTCGTTATTAATTTCACATTCTACAGTTCAAGTGTGTAGTGAGGAGGGAGGGAGGAATTACACGAGGACAACTCGGAGAAAGGAAACATTCTCGCGAAGAATGAAACAAAGTAATAACCTGAAATGTTTAAGCACATTAATATAATATTCCATCCATGGTACAATACACTGTACGTTTTCAGGTGTATGGGTTGCTCACGAGGCCCATGTGAAGGGTGATAATTATGGCAATCGATGGCGTCACTTATTCACGCATCAGATACGGTATTAGTCTCGGTGGGATATGTACCTGCCAAGTATTGTATACAAGTGACAAGAAACCGCGATGTTGTCGTGACTTGAACATGTCGAGTATCAAGTAAGGAGGCTATACGCAAAACTTTGATGTTGACAAAAAAATACCCAAACATCATCTCCCTATTATAATAGCCTTATTTTTTCGCCTCTGGAACTCTCCGCTCCAGATGTGGCGGCCTGAATAATGAGTGCCGTGACCAAAAGGTGGCACCACTCCCTAGGCAGCCTGATGAATTCGTGCCGTGACCAAAAGGTGGCACAGCACTCACCAAGGGGGCGCCAAGGGAGTGCTGCCACCTTCTCATCACGGCACTAAATCGTCAGGCCGGCCGGGGAGAATAGTGGCTGGGGTCGCCTGCTTTCCCGCCTAAACTCCTGAGCGCCAATTTCCTTTACCTTCCCTCCGTAAGCCCTTACCGCCACTTTCCCTTCCCGCCAAAAGTCCTAACCGCCACCTATTTCCTCACAACAGATGACAGTGGAGATAATGGATACCCCTCCATGAGCTTTTTGGGGGATCATCTTTTAATTGACCGAGTTTAATCATTGCCTGCGCTGTGATGGATTTTGATTGCGGGAGGAAACGGGAGAACCCCGAGAAAACCCACACGCGAACACGGAGACAACCCATCGAAACTCTATCCACATAAGCACACTCTGTCCGATCCGGGGATCGAACTCGGGACCTTACAGGTGGAAGGCTGCGGCGCTAACCACTCCGCCACCGTGTCGCCCAACAGATGACAGTATTGTAGCGGTACCATAAAGCCACACAAAGGGCAACTCCATTCCTCATGTTGCTGCGTCACTCAAATATTCCCATATCAGCTATTATCAGCTTTTATTATTAGCCTTAATCATATAGCCTGCTGGATCCGGATCTAAAAGTCTTATGTTGATTGACATAATGTCATCCCAGCTTATGCCATGACGATCAACAACTAGCAGAGCCAGATCAGCACGTTAGCATTTCCCTGGATGAACCTGTCTTCTCACAATCATGGTCAGCTGTATGTGGCACTGTCCCGGTCTCGCAACCCAAGTCAGGTCAAAGTGTTCACTGCTCCTACTGCTCAACAAACACGGAACATTGCTCTCCAACAACAGAGTGTTTACACACAATGTTGTATATCGCGAGGTTTAATGAAATATTTTCTCATGCCCGATTCAGGAAGAGTTCAGTATGTCCATTGATTCAATGCCACTCAATTTTTCAACCCCGTATTACGACCCGCTATACGCGAGCCCTCCCATTCCATTTTTTTCATTACCAATGTCTTCCTCATTGCAGGTTTTGGTTAATATAATTGGTAATATTAAAATACCTAAAATGCATAATGGGAATAATTATAAATCATGGACGGGTGATGGACACCAACAGATGATAATATAATAATACAGAGCGTATTCGTAATCATACTGTAGTCTATAGTGTAGAATTAATATTGTTTGATTCTTTGCCTCTGTTTCCCAGGTGATAATCACAGTATCTTGTCAACCAGACACATGTAGTAGCACTGTCCCTTGCACCACTCTGAGAGTGGCAGTAGTGTGTAGAGAGGGATGACGCGCCATCTGTGTGAGTAACAAGGTACTTGTGGAGAGTAAGGGTCCCACGCAATGTTTTTGGGAAAATTTATGTTTGGTGAGAATGGTAGTGCACTTCCACTGTGTATGTGGGTGTGATCAGACATTGCTATCCTTGTGAGGATTTTTTTCGCTTGTTTCCTATCCTTGTGAGGACCGAAAACCTTACGAGGACTTTTTTCAGGCCCTCATAAGTTACACAGTGGCGGAAAATCAAACCAAGACCTCCTTTTTACTGTGAAAAAATAGGTCACCAAAATATCGTGTGTTTTTTGTAGGTTAGGTTAGTTTTAAATTTTTATTTTTGCCAGACCCTCACAAGGATAGCACATTATAACATGTGTGTGGGTGTGTGTGTGTGTTGCTAATGGGGCCTATGTGAAGGGTGCTATGGCCTATGCAATCGATGTCTTCATTTATTCATTAAATCAGATATGATAGGCTCGGTGGGAAAGGTAGCCTACATGCCAAGTATACGAGGTAACTACGTATTAACCACGAGGTTGTCGTTGTTGCTTGAACCATGTAAGGAGACTCCGAAAAACTAGTCACCAGTAAATTTGCAAGCATTGCTTGGAATATGATTGGCTCATGCTGAGTGCTTTTCAGAAACGATATGTCTCCACTCCATGTCTGGACGAGGTATAGAAATTTAGAAATAGACATAGAAATAAATTACAACGCCAAAATGAAATAGATTTCACTTCTCATCCAGTGAAAAAACATCAAAGACATTATATTATTAGACAATAGACATTATATTATATTATACATTACATTCATTATTGGATGCAATATATTTACATATTATACTGTGACCTTGCGGCCATCAGGGAAACAACGTGGGTGACTTGTACATCTGCTTTATTTCGTAACGCTTAAGGACAACTTACAGAAAGGTTAGGATCGAAAAGGTGGGAGTACAGGTAATGGGGTGGAACCCCCACGTGTCTGGCAGGACACGCAGGAAAGGACCTCAAGGGAAAGGAGGGGCAGGCTTATATACTGCCAACACCCCGTGGGTTGATGGGAGAGACGCCAGGCTGATGCAACATATGAACATCATGTCAGATGAGCACTGCAAGGTTCACTGTCCCTGATCCGGAACTGTCACAATACTATAGGAGCACATGGATGAGTTAGGCACACTCCGTTTAGGGAAGTGAATATTACATTCCATCCATGTATAGCACAGGTATGAGTTGTTCATGGAGGCCTATGCGTAGGGTGCTCATGGTCAGTGGATCGATGGCCTTCGCACGTTGGCATGATCAGATCTTGCCATCTTGGACTGAATGTGAAATGTCAATGTCACTTGTCACAATAATACTGAGCGTGGCCAGAGAACATGTGAAAGGTGATGAGACGGGGTCAGAGGTCATCAGGTGAAGACCCGACTTCCGCTCCCTAGCAAAGATCGTGATGAGGGGGAATGAAGGTATTGTTGGCGGTTAGACCAACTTTAGGGATTCAATCATTCCAATTTTAGACGCAAAAAACACTGTCCATAAACAATCATGTCATTTATTTTAAACAATAATAACTTCTATACATAAGTTACAAGAAATACAACAACAAATCCCCCTTTCCCTTGACCCATGAGTGGGGTCCTCTAGCTCAGCGGTTCTCAAACTTTTTGGGCCGCGGAACCCTATTTACCTCATAATTCTTTCGCGGAACCCTGAACCCTAATCTTAACTCATAATTTGTGCTAGGAATACCTATAAGTATTAGGGCAAGGTTATGCTAATTTTTTTTTCAAGCCAATCATGCTATTGTTTTTTAGGTACAAAAATTTATTTTTTATATTTTCCAAATCTTTTGCGGAACCCCTACGCTGGTGTCACGGCACCCTAGGGTTCCGCGGAACACAGTTTGAGAACCGCTGCTCTAGCTATTCATTGGGCACCCGGACCACACCGCCCCCTTCCCCGATCTCACCCAACTCACTGTCATGACGGGCCAGATAGGATGGCTTTGCTTGCTTTAACGCCTCCTCACCAACAATAGTATCGGTGGTTTTAATTATTCAATGTCGTTACATTCTTCTTGGGGTGGGCTCAACTCAAAAGACAATCAGCTTATCTCCTGAACATCACTCCCATAGTTTGGACGTTCTTGTTGAATGGCGTCGTGAGGGCATTTTGTGGACAATGCCTTTACATTCCGAAGAAATTCCTCAAATTCATGGTTCCTTCCTTAAATTTTGCATATGCCACATTACACATGGCTGTTTTTTCCTGGTTGAGGAAAAAGATCCAAAACTCCACTGTTTGGAGTTATTACTAAATAAGGACTTTTTTAACTCAACCAGATGGCAGTGGCAACTTATGGGGAAGGTCACGGGTATATCGAATTTGACCTACTCCTTCTGTTGGTAGCGTTGTGTGGCTGTTAAATTGTCCAGGAAAGTAAATATTAATGTCTCCCGTTTGAGCAAATATTTTTATTAACAAGTTCGAAGTTGTAAAAAAAATACACTGGTTTAGAGTAGATGAGATTCACAATTTTATTTAGCCTAAAATAATTATGATTGCCCATGCATACTGCTGGTGGTGATTCAATGAGGACAGGTTCTTGCAATGTTGCTGTATGAGCATTTTAATTAGGAAAGGTGAGGTTCATGATATGCGCAATGTGCATGTACTACGTAACTAAAGAACGAATTTAATATCGAAAAAGTAGTAATATATGGATTCAAAGTCGTCAACGGATACAGCACTTGAAATATTCTCTGGAAATATCTTACTCAGCAGGTATTACTGTAATTTGGCGAAAGTGGAGAACGGAAAAGATTGGCCTAACACTTCACTTTGCAACTCTTATTTACTTTGCCAAGAGCGTGGCGGTTCCTAAGTGCTTTTCAGATCAATCAGACTACGACCAATAATTACAACACATTGCGTTGGTAGGAAAATATTGGTAGACTATTCTTCTGCTGAGTGCTTTTCAGAAATGATAAGACTCGACCACGCCTGTGTGAGTGGCCCAGAATAGGGAAGTGAAGAAGAAAGTATACCTATACGTGGCACAGAATATGTGAGTGAGCCAGCAGTCATGGGGTCGTTTGGACGTGTCCTGGTGTTGGTGGTGCTGATTGTGAGAATAGTGTTGGGAAATAACATTAGCCTGGACAAGGATTCGGAGGAGGACGAGTCTGTGTCCCGACTGGTGGGACACGTC
>JYFJ02008433.1:0-12395 GCA_000934665.2 Catajapyx aquilonaris
GTGCAACTCTTGCGCGTCCAGATACTCCAGTTTCATGCCGATACCTCCATATTTGCGACCGTGACAGCGAGAGGAAGAAGTGTCAAACTCACGGGCCGGGCCGCGACGGGCTCCCCGCAACAATGGATCGCGTAGCCTAGAGCGCGCTCTTAAATGTTCATTGCGGGACATAGTAGGTAAATGTTCAATGTTTTAACGTTCACTTTCCTTACATTGCTGCGTTCAGCCATTTTCTAACAAGAGTAAAACAACGTAAGGGTGTCGAAATTTGGGCCCCTTACCCTATAACTCGAAAAAAATTGCTGAGTGTTTGGCATCATTCGGGAAATTAAATCAAATGCAATTCGTTTTTATGTGACAATGCGTCATATTCCACTGCCCTGGAATTTTCTCACTTTCAATCAAGCATAGCCTACTAGAAAAACCCTCATTACGCTCGAATTTTTCTAGGGTGCAGGCGTAGGAAACCGCTCGCGCTCCAATGAACACCGCATTTTAAATCGCTCCCAACTTATAGGCGATGATAGCGGAGCTGGGCGCTGGGTTTGTATACGCCTACAATATATGCGATCCTCATTGTGCGTCGCAGGCCAACGAACGACATGACGTCACGATCCGCCCACTTCCACCAGGCTCTCCCCTCCAATCATGTCCACGACTCACTCTATGCTCAGAAAACACAGCTGGTGATACATCATGTCGTTCTTTGGGTTAACGAACTGCACTACTGCAGTAACCCTCATGGCGTTCAAATGCCACCTCCTTCATTATGACTTTTGTCCCACACTCATCTGATCGGTTCGGATGGCAGGGGTAAGAAGACGCCATTTGTTGTTCTCTCCCGGCAACCAATTGTTTGCGCCGTGTAGCCAACATGTTTGAAGCCCACCCCACGGCTCCAACCCCGCCACTTCGCTATTATAGGTGCGGATAAACGATATCCTAGTCACCCTGCCCTTGGACCAGGGCGATTCGTGAAAAGGTTCCCCCCAAAAGAGCCAAAGATGACCCAGCACGGGGTAATATTTAAAAAAATAAATAACCGTAAATTTAACATCAATAATGGAACGCATTAAAACTACACCATCACGTATCATATAACTTAGTCTTATATGAATGCCCATGTTCTGGGGCTAGTATGTATGAAATACAGGCCTGAAGCCAATAAAAATTCTCCCGGTAGAAATATTTATGAGCAAAATGCACACCTGCATTAAAATGGTGATGATTGTACTTATTGAGATTTTTGACAGTGGTCTGCGGGGCAGGTGATGAATGTAGTGGGTACGTTGTCGCTTACCACCTCCAGAGCAGGGAAGTGGATGTCGGTTAAGCACTTTATGTGCCCATTTCGCACCTACAGGGATCTGAGGACAATATGCTTTTAGTCGTGGTGAAAACAGCAATTGATCAGTATGACAACAGTATGTTGCAAAACAACATGCTCCACATTATTTTGCGACTATGGTCATAAAAGTAATGAATTTACATTCAAACATTATATTTAAGATCATTTGACTGGGGCCTGGCGCCTGGGCTGGCCTGTGATATCACAGAGAGCGAGAGAGGTGGTTCTATACATTTCGTTCACACCTGCCCCCGTTATCAGCGCCACCACGGTAAGAAGTGTCAACCTGCGCCCGCTAGCAGTGCCACTGCCACATTAGCAAAGTGTCACCCAGATAAATTCTCATGAATTCCTGCACATTTCGAATCAAGGCTGGTTCACACTAGCTGACGGTAGCATACGAAACGAACGGAACGGTATGACGGGACGAACGGAAAGAGGGGAAAGGTGTTCAGACACAAAAGCGAGTGGCGTGGATTTAGCCTCCGTATCCCGCAGCGCATGCGCTGTGCTTGAATTCTCGGAGAGGAAGCCGGATCTCCCTCGGGCTCTCCCTCTCTTCGGACCGGTATCATACCCTTCTCTTCTCCCATCTCCCGCGGTCCGCTCCCCCTGGGTCTCGACTCCCGACTAATGTCCTTCGTCCTTCCCCGCCAGAGGCGCTGCCGGCTTTCCCTTTCACTTTCGCTCGCCACACCCCTACCGCTTTCCTGGCTCTTCCATTGGTGGATAGGTCCGTAAGCCTACGTATTCCGTATTCCGTGTCCGTCAAAAGTTGATTTCTCCCAACTTTTCCGTTTCGTAATCCCTTTCACTTTTCGTCATCCTCAAGTGGGCTCTGATTGGTCCACTCTTTCGGATCGTTCTTTTCGTATGCTCCCGTCAGCTAGTGTGAACCCCCCTTTATTCGGAAATAAAAATAGGTACCATGCGTGAACAAGTAGGGAACATTTCGGTTACTAAGTCAGGAAGATATAATTATGATATCTGCTGTTCAACTGAACAAGTGTTCAATGAAATAAATATCATTTTATTTTACGCATAAGCGCAATATAGCCACCACTAGTCAGTAGGAGACCAAGATGGCACAAGGGGACAATTATACGGGGCACAGGCGGGCGGGACGAGAGCTGCGGAGAGAGGATACGGGGTGGACGGTGCGGCAGGGGTGCGGGCGGGTCAAAGCAAAGGGCGGGGACGGGGCCAACGACGGGCACGGGGGCGGACTTACGGGATGGACGGTGATATAGTAACGGTGAGGAAAGAGGGGAAAATAAAGATGTATGCCTCGACCACAAAGGTCTTGGGGAGGGAGGGAGGGAAGTCACGTGACTTCATGGTCCCTCTTCCCATTGGCAGTCGCCGGGCGTCAAAACGCAGATATTCAGCAGTATCCTGCGTTGGAGCTGTTTGCCGCGGCGACAGACAGAATCGCGCGTCAAAATTTTATGTGGATTGGCTTGACGCGCGCGTCGTACACCCTGGGCAGTGAAACGCGTCGTTTCAACGCCGCGTCTTTTTTTGTGAAGCAGGTTTTAGCCTAGAGTTCTTTAGGTCTCGTGCCGGCTTGGACTTTGAGGGCCAGGCGGAAAAGAACATCCACTCACTTCAGAAGTCAGTTTATTCACGACATCACTATGACGACATACAACAACGACCCAACGACGACGGGTCTCTGCCTGCCAAAGAGTTCTGCTATATTATATATACACCTAGAGGAGGTACTCGGCCTGAAATGTGAGGCAGGCAACAATGCAGGCAACAATATTATCTCCAACAAGATGGCGGACGCCTGACATTATTTGAACTAATTGTCGCCCAGTTGTCATTATTGGTTGTTGTCCCAGTTGCTAGACAACTGTTAGAACAACAATATTACCTCCAACAAGATGGCGGCTACCTCAGCCTGTCTAATGGAAAAAGATAGGGAGTACCTCCTCTAGGCATCAATCTAATATATATAAAGCCCCAATCCAAGGAGGAGGATATAGGATGAAAAAGATTTCGCACTTCCCGAGGTCGTACAGCTGTGGTCGAAATTCCGTTGGATTCCTTGCGGTCGACATACATTGTCCAAAAATCCTCAAAATGCCAAAATTCCCAGCCGTTTTCGAGATGGCAAAAAGTCGACTTTTGCCCACTCCACAAGGAACATCTGTTTGTCGTTAAGCCGGGAAAGAACAATGGCCCATTCACCCTCATCTCCGGAGACCTCTCAGCTCACATATGGTTACACCCACTCCTCCTGGCCCCCACCCCACTCTTCCTTTTTTCAGCATATACGTCAGCTAGGGCGCATTCTCATACCGTCATACCGTTGTGGACCGTGACGTCGCGGGTTCTGTAAACGGTTGGATTTCTGTAACCGGATGGATTAGGCGGAACACGGGCACTGCGCCGAAGGCGCGTACGTGGGGCGCAGCCCCACGGGGGGTGTGGGGGGGGGGCGGAGCCCCCCCACCTCGCAAAGCGAGTCTAATATATATAAAGCCCCTATCCGACGAGGAGGAGGATGAAAAAGATTTCGCACTTCCCGGGGTCGCAGAGACGTCGGACTTACGCCGTTGGATTTCTAGCCTCCGGTATACCGATTCCAAAAATCCTCATAATCGCAAAATTCCCAGCCGTTTTCGAGATCGCCAAATTAAATGTAGACGCAAACCCGCGAGATCGCCAAATTAATGTATCCGCAAACTCCCCGGATCCCCGAGAACAATAGCCCACCCCCTTCTCTCCCCCCTCTTCTCCAGCCGCTGTCACTCAAACCAGCCGCAGAAGTTCGTTAAAGCCCGAGAACAATAGCCCCATGCATCACCCGCTGACAGGTCCATTCACTCTAATCCCACCTAGCCTTTTTTCATGATACATCACCTAGGGCGCATTTTAATACTCCACACCCTTGTGGACCGTGACGTCACGGGTTCTGTAAACGGATGGATTTCTGTAACCGGATGGATTAGGCGGTACACGGGCACCGCGCCGAAGGCGCGCACGTGGGGCGCAGCCCCACGAAGGGGTGTGGGGGGGCGGAGCCCCCCCGCCTCGCAAAGCGAATAATAATAATAATATCCCCCTCAGCTCGCTTATTCCGATGCCATGCATTGGTAAGCATGCACACACCCTTCGCTATAGGTCGCCCAGCATGAATCGCTACCTGTAAACAGTGGCAACGACAGAAAGAACGCTAAGCACTCTCCACATGCCGATGTCCGAACACGCCCAGTTGCCAGGTAACTCCAAAGTCGTTGTTTACACTTGTTATATGTTACTAGAAAAATACTAGCTTCGCTCGATTTTTCTAGGCCTTCGGCCGCAGCCTGCGGCTGTTACTTCGCGTAAAACCATATAACGTATGGGGTACAAACCAGGGTTGTTACAGGTGGGCCCGACCCCCAAAAAAACCCGGTGGGTTTGTTTTTTTTTTGGGTGGGGTACTGCATGTGTCAGTGAGGAATTCCCACGCATCTTGCAGTCATTGGTTCTACCGAGTGGCGCATCATTTAAAAGCATTCAAGATTTCAAGTGGACATTATGCAGTGATGATGAAACGATACGATACATTAAATTGCCAGAAAAACACATAAAACAAAAAAAGACCCAATAAAACCCGTGTGGGTTGGGTTTTTCTTTTTTAAAAAAACCCCGGGTTTTTTCCAACCCTGGTACAAACCTCCCCATTGGTATGTAAGAACCGCAGTTGCTTATAGGCTCCTACCGCATTACTCAAACAATTTGCAGATTGATATAATTTAGAGTACCTCTTTGAAAGTGATATTGTCCGTCACTACCTTGTCGCCATCTACTTTGCCTTGGCGATCACCCTCAAGGACTTGAATTCTGAGTGAATCCATGGACCTAACCCGAGAACAGGCGACATATAACTGTCCATGGGTGAAAACTGGGGTTCTGAGGAACACTCCAACTCTGTCCAGAGTTTGTCCCTGTGCCTTGCTTATGGTCATGGCGTAGGCCAACTTTAGGGGAAATTGCCTTCGACACAGATTGAATGGGACGTTCACATCATCTGCCGTGCTGAGAGTAATGCGTGGAATGAAGTGTTCCGTTCCTTTGAACACGCCAGAAATAATTTTGCATTTGATGACTTTGGACTGCATGTCAATTATGGTGAGCCTTGTCCCATTGCAAAGACCTAGACCAATGCACAGATTTCAAATTAGCATGACAACAGCGCCTCTTTTCAAATTTAAGTGATGTGGTGGGAGTCCATTCGGATTCACACTGTTCAGAAATTCAACGGGGTACATTTGATCGAGCATATCTTGGTCTTCTCCCTCGGTGGCTCCCACCACATCGATGCTCTTGTAAGTGACCAGTTGGCCCCCCAATTTCAGAATAACCTGCTCATTGATGAGCCTGGCGTCTTCATTGGTTGGACACAACACGACACGTTCGTGCATCCGAGCATCATCCCAAAGAAATACATGCCCGAATAAGTCTCTGACTACATCTTTGCTGACACATTCCTCGGGAATGACAACCGAGGACTCTGTTTTGGGGTTTTCAACAGGTGGTAGGGTTCCAGCGGCTAACTGGAGCAACCATTGGGAGTAGGAAATTTCCTCGGGTCTGGCTCGCATGTTCACCGTCAGATGCTTCTGCTGGAAATGAGTCCACAGTGGACTCCATTTCAAACACTTGTGAACAATCTGAGCACGCGACCCATTTGGTAGGACTGGCAAGACCTGCCTGAAATCGCCCCCGAGGATCATCAGTTTCCCTCCAAACGGAACACTGTCCTTCTTGGAAACGTCTCGAAGCATGCGGTCGACTGCCTCGAGAGCTTCCTTCGGCGCCATTGGAGCCTCGTCCCAGATGATGACGTCAACAGAGGTCATATAAAGTTTCTGCTTAGAAGTTAAGGAGCAGTTAGAATCTTCGCGGAGGTTCAGTGGTAGCCGAAAAGCAGTGTGGCAGGTTTTTCCACCAGGAAGCAATATCGCCGCAATGCCAGTGAACGCCACAGCGAGGACAGTTTTTTGTTGATTTTCAAAATGATTTATCAAAGCTTTGTAGAGGAACGTTTTGCCAGTTCCACCTGGGCCGTCGATAAAAAAACAACGATTGCGAGACCCGGTGTTTAGAGCTCCAATGATGTCCTCGGCTGCTGAGCGCTGGGCCTCATTCAACTGATCTAGGGTGACAGTGTCCTGGTCTGCGTCTGCTGGAGCATGGCCAACGAAGTGGACGTGGTCGGCCATTGCTTCCGGATGAGGAAGACCTACCGCCTCGCAAGTGAGACCACCAGCTTCGAGTTGAGCCTGAATTTCCCACAAAGCGAGTGTTGCAGCGGAATGGTTGTCGTGACCAGCATGCCTAAAGTCTTCGGTCATTCCTGTGCAAAACTGTTCCCACAGCTGGCCAGCATTGGCCACCTGGCAATGCATAAGGAGCACCGAAAAGAGTGAACGAAGTTGGCGGGGCATCATGTACACGGACGCTTCCTCCAAGCATTTCCGCCATTCGCCGTCGTCAAGAATGAAACCACTGGCTAAGGCAGCCTCGCGATAAGAAGAGAACACCACGCCGTTGACAGTGAGCAAAGACTCGAAAGAAGTAGCCCCAGGAACATTCAACAGCATCAGTCGCAAATGGAAGAGCTCGACATTGCGTGGAGAAACTGTGCCAACCCTACCAATGACGGCTTCCCCACCTCGCTGTCTCTTGCGCCAACCACCATCCTTGCCGAACACGTACCCCGTGGGAATGTCTTGATAGAGAGTGTTGCTAGCCGTGGGATCGTTCGAGTTGAGGAGGAACCAAGCAGTGAGAGTGGTGTGCATGGTGCTCTCCAGGCGCAAACGCTCCTCCTCCTGGCCCTCCTCAAAGAATATGCGCTGAGCGTCTTTCAGATGCACGGCAAGCTGAAGGATTGTGTGGGACTGGTGATGCAAACGGTTTTCTTCCAATCGCCAAGCAGCCTCCGGTGGAGTGACACATCTGGTGTCGACAAAGTGGTTGATTTCATTCAAAGAGAGGACGCCGTCATTTTCCTTCAACGCAACTCGCGCTCTGTCGTGCCCCTTAGTGAAGTACTTGCATAAGTACTTGATTGCCAAGATGGTGTGGCACATCTCAACATTGATGTGGGCTTCGAACATGAGGGTAAGGAAGGGGTTGTAGGGGACGACCCAGGCGTTGTTGACACAACGGCCACGGACCACGTGGACTTGGTTCGTGTTGTCTGTACGGCGGTACTTGGGGTACCCATCCCCACTGGTGTCGGTGGAGTCTTGGAAAGTTTTAGGGAAGTGCTTCTTGCACTTTCCGTTTTCCATGCACACGCAGCGAGGGTTGAGTTCGCCGCATGGCCCGTGGATGTTGTTGGTCATAATGATGTTGTAAAGGCGTGGATTGGAACTTTCATCAGGAATTTCCGCACTGATCACGCGATCAACTCCCTCGGGTGTGCGTAAATGGTACTCCTCCTGAAGCCAGAAAAGTGAATGAAGGTGTACCGGAAGACCGCGTTTTTGAAACTCAATCACGTACACAAAAGCCTGGACTTTGCCAAAAATGTTATCTTTGGTCATAAGATGCATAAACTTCTCCACTTTCAATTGAAAGACACGTGAGACGATATCGGGCCGAGCACTGGCATCTTGATACGCTTCTAGCTGGTCAGTGATGTCTTTCCACTTTGGATTGCATGTGAAAGTTATGAACAGATCAGGTCGACCAAACTTCCTGACAATGGTCATTGCGTCATGATATTTTTGACGCATGTAACGCGGTCCGCCAACAAATGAAGAAGGAAGAATGACGACATTACCAGGCCGGAGGTTGCCGTTAGCAGCTGCGTCAGTCAAGTGGTCAATGAGGCCCTTGTAGCACTCCACTCGAAGATCCTTTTGATTGTCTCGCAAGTACTGCAGTCGGGTGGATTCAACGGTACAATAAGAGTGGACAACGAACTGCTGGAAAAGTTTTCCACCGTGATGCAGAGGATTGAATCCTTCCCGCACCGCCAGACGACTGGAATAGAACTGCAACGCTGTCAAAGGCTTGCCGTTGGGAATCGCGTTTTGGGCTTTGATTGTCCAACCTGAGTCACCGGATGGGAAGAGTATGGTGAAGACCATTGGGTCAACATGCCTGCTACAGTAATTCAACCTCTTGCATCCGACCTGATGCTTTGGGTGCACTGCGAGGTCGAAAGCAGGCACATCACCAGTGCCGCTGTCGATGAGGTACATGCACTCTGAGTTGGTAATGGGAGCGTTGTATCGCCTCTGGTCGTCTCGGGCGTTTCGCAGAAAAAGCAACTGGTACTGAATCGGCCCCTGAGAAGAGTGAGGGTGTCGGTCTTGTTCTTGCCTGACTGCTTCATCCAGCTTCTTGTACTGACGGGCATATGGATTAACACAGCGCAATACCTCGTCAATCAGGCGCATGATGGACTCGTGGCAACCAGAGTTCTGTTGCGTGCGCATCCGAAATCGAACAGCAGCGTCAGAGTCATACACAAAGAGCTGGCCATATCGTGGCGTCATGCCCTGATTCGGTTGAGGATCCTGGACCAAGGCGGACGTTGCCAAGTGGTGAACCTCACCGCTGACTTTGAAACAGTACGGGCCATTGCCTGGGATGTCTGGAATTTTCGCCCCAAAACTGGCAAAGGCGTTGGCATTGTTGTACTGCCGAATGAAAGTTCTGAAGTTTCCTGAATCCCTACTGTTCCCTGTTAGGAGGAGACGTAGTTCGGGTGGGTATGGTGACAGGGGGGGCGCCAACGCCTTGCCTTGGTGGCAGCAGTTATGCAACAGGTAGCCTTTTTCGGCAGGAAAATGCAATGCCGAACAATGCACACAAATTTGACTCATGTCGCCCAAGTTGTGGAGAACTGGCATGTGGGCATTCTGAGTGCCTGAAATAGCAGCACAGAAGAGAGGAGTTGGTGCTGTTCGTTTTTGTTTTTTGTGTTGCAATCGAGACTGACGTTCGTCTTCTGTCTCACTCCTTCTACGCAATTCACCATGGGCTCGCTTAGCGGCTAACCTAGTTTGCCGCTGCTCTTGAGTTTCTGCAGCTCGTTGCCGTCGATGTGCAATTGCACGTGGAGTCATGGATAATGAGTGTGGACTTTGAGGAGCATCCATCTCAAAACACGAAAGATGACACAAAACCGTGCAGCAACAATAACCTGAACAAAAAAACAGCAATGGAAAACCAGCCCAACAATAGCGAATATTTAGAAGAATTGCGTGACCAAATTACAATCGAACACTACCAAAGTGTGACCACTTTTAACAATGACCTGAACCGAAAAAACAGCAATGGAAAACCAGCCCAACAATAGTGAATATTTAGAAGAATTGCGTGACCAAATTACAATCGAACACTACCAAACTGTGTACACTTATAACAATAACCTGTACAAAAAAGCAGGAGTGGAACACTAACCCAACAATAGTGACTATTGCGTGATCAAAACACAATGGAACAATAACCAACCAAAGTCCGAGGAAGTCAGAGGGCAAGCAACCGGAGGGGTGAGGGAAGAGTGTATGGGGGCGGTGTCTATATTGGCAGCTGAACTGAGTCAGCCCCAACATGGACACAGACCTGCACCCCCGCCCGTACAGGCGTACCGTTATGTCCGCCGTATGGAGAGACCTAACCAACAGTGACCTGTTCGCCTTGGCAGCTGGACTCGGACTGATTGGATTTCGAACAGTTTGTTGTTGATTTGGATGGCCACCTGTGTGTTGCCCTTGGCAAGTTGCTGGGGTGGTTTTGTTTGTTTATTATTTTCAAAATGTAGATTGTTAGGGAGGGAGAGGGAGAGTGGGTGGGTGGGTGGGTGGGTGGGAGTAGAGGGTGTTGGGTGCATGGGCCGAAGGAGGAGTCGACGGGAGACTGGGGTAGGTGGCAGGTGGTGGTGGGGGGAAAGGGTCTGAGGGAGGGGGGAGGCTGAGGAAGATGGGATGTGGAGGCCAGGCAGGGGCTGGGTGGGGGGCGGATGGAGGAGTTGATGGGCAGGGGGATGGAGGCGTGGATGGCGGGAGAGGAATCGATGGGCTGGAGGTGGCAGTGGGGAGAGGGGCGATGTGACCCCTTCGGCCGTCAGAGAACGAATGGACAGTTTCCCAGGCTACTCAGCAGAGGCGTTGTTTACACTCCATTGCGCATGATTGGAACGGGGGCCAATGGGGAGGTGGCGGTAACAATACGCGGCGGCGGACCAATCAGAGGGCTCGGCCCCCGTCCGCAAGGATTTTAATATTATAGATTGTGCACGGCACTGTACTACAATCCTACATATTGAAGTTTCATGAGAAGGTGCTAATTCGATTATTTCATGGGCGTGCACACTAGCTGCCACATATATTCCGGCAACCTTGAGACACATTCATTGAATTAACATAGCCATGATGGGCGTATTATATTACAACCACACAAAATATTTTTTAACAATTCACGGGTATAACCAGGGGGTAGTCCAACGTTTTGGACATTTCCCGGAGTCACCACCATGTAAGCCATGGGTGTGCCAAGGTTTCAGCTGGCTGACAGGTGTGGAAGTGGGTTGGGGAGGTCGGACAAACATACGTACAAATATTGCCATTTATATTAAGAGATTACAAGCAGTAGCTTTGGACTAAGTGTACAGTACATCTAATTGTTATCAAGTATATTAGCTGCCAATGTTACGTTGAATATGCACATCCCTTGTTCATTTGGGAGTCTGCATTTTTCCATGAAGAGTCATACACATTTAAAATACATTAAAAATCCTCCATAAAAATGAAACCAATGTTATGTAAAGGAAATAGTTTCTGCTGCATCCATGGTGAAAGGTATCGAAAAGCTTCCCTCACTGCTGGTCTGTCTTAAACTATTTTGAATCATCTGACACATAACTATTATTATTATTATTATTATTATTATTATTATTATTATTATTATTATTATTTTCATACCCTGTGCTAGAGCCTTTGGCTCCCTTAGGGAGGTGGATTACCACCATCGGATGGGACCAGGGAGAGGGAAGGAAGCAAGCGGCTGTGGCCTATTTTTACGGAAACGACCCCGGAATTGTCCTGGGGGGACCTTGGGAAAGAACAGAAATCCAAGGTCAGGGTCGCCGGCCCCGGGATTCGAACCCAGGACCTCCCGATTAGCAGGCAGGCTCCTTATCCCCTGGCCTACACCAACCTGCTTCGGTATCTGGGACGTAACGAAAGATTATTACCAGAGGCAGCGATGTGGATCCCTCGTCTCCTGGGAAATTGGTCTCGCAGTCAGCTGTTACATCCTTGTTGTTGCAATTGCCTTTGGTGTGTGCATCATCGTGCCCCGCCACTTCCTCCATCTGCTGTGCATTCTCATTGGCTGGATTGTCACTATGGGGCATTCCCACCTGCAAAAGTGAACGCTTTAGTTTAGACATTTACATTTTTGAATGAACTGGTCTTACCACAGAAGGAGACTCCAGATTTGCTTCCTTGGGTCCAGACTGGAATGATTTGGATTTCTTCCTCTCCCTACCTGGGGAAATGCCATTGAACAAGTGAGCTGGGCGGTTTCTGCCGCGCCTCCTGAGATACATAAAACAAGCGTTGCACAACCACTGGTTTTTCTTATAATGTCGCCAGGGTGATGAGATGGATGTGTTGCAGTTGAAGCAGCTCCGACCTCGATCACCACCCTGCAATCATCACAGAGAGTGTCATTCACACAAAGTAGGACCAGACCATGTTGAAAAACAATAATAATTCTGAGCTGAGATGTTGGCCACTTCATTTGAACTGTACAATCGCGTTAATAAACTTTGTCGCATCCTTGGTGGAGGTGCAACCGGTTGCACAGGTGTGTGTGTGTACCTCCGTGCTTATCTACTGGGGTTTTTTTCCCCCCCTCCTCCCTTATCTACCCCTCTGGAGCTCCAGCATCCTTATCTGTCTCTGTAACCTATGTCAAAAGTGCAAGGCAATGTGTCTCCAGAAATGCAAGTATGATGCAGAAAAATGCTATTAATTTTGCTGCTACTGGTAGAAAATTATATTGATTTATTTCGATCACATGC
>JYFJ02008436.1:0-12394 GCA_000934665.2 Catajapyx aquilonaris
TTCAATAATATTTGGCAACAACAGTCATAATCGAGTCACTCAACTGTGAACTGTTGACGCCTAAGGAGGATACCGTGGAAACTGAATGAAATATATAGCAAGTTGAATGAATGGAATGTTTATTTAATAATAATGTAATGAAAATAAGGTGAAGCATATATTTATTTAAGCAGTTAGCGTACGTAATTCCGCATAAAGTGTAGAGATGATATTTACACAAAATAATATTCCAAATAATGTGTGACTATTGTCACACATGGATTCCAGTTGCACGGATTGCTGCTCATAATGAATTATTCAGTTATAATTTTATTTCGGGGTTCTATTACGTCCTTGGGCTTTTTGTGTAGGGGATCGGGCACTGCAGCACGTCGGGCCGGATACGTGTTCAAAATATGAAGGCTGTACTTGCAACGGTTTTAGAGATATGCTTGACAGAAAAACGTCCTCTGAACAACAACAACAAGGAAAATTTTCATTGTTGTTTATTCACGAGGATCTTACTTATAGGGACTATCGTCCCTACAATAATATTACATGCATAATCTAGCCTAACCATTATTACTGATTACTTTGTACAATGTGACGTACCTTCTCCCACCTATAGTGTACTTTCAACTTGTACTGAAACCCATAGATTCACTTCGCCGTGATTCAAATGTGGCATTTTCATTTCTAAAGTATTATTCTTCTAACTTTCAAGTTCGATCATTGGCATCAGTGGCTCTGAGGAAGGCTCGCAAAGAACGTCATTACTTCACCTTCTTTGCTGCTGACCTTAATGAAGAACTCTCAGCTCTCTATGGAGGGGTTTTGAAGGAGCAGAGCGAGTTTGTAGGACATTGTGTACAGAGGATCCTGGAATTGTACTCTACAGGAGATGAGAAGAGAACTAAACCAGAATCAGTTCTTCTCATCGGACATTCAATGGTTAGACTAAACGCTAGTGCATAGTATCAGAGCACTATACAGGGTGGACCAACTTTAAGTGTCGTTTTATAATGGCTATTAATAGAAGCGCTTTACGATTGACGTAGCAGCGACGTGTAAAATGGCCCACTTCGATGGCGCCGAAATGGGACATTTTACACGTCGCTGCTACGTCATAGCAAAATTACTGCTATTAATCGCCGTTATAAAACGACACTTGAAGTTGGTCCACCCTGTATAAACAAATGTGACCTAGTCTTGATCATTTATTTATGTATTTATCACTTTCTTATGTAGCTAAATGAAATCACAATTTTTTTAAACAGTCTTCAATTGAAAATGAAGTGTAAATGTGTAATAATTCGCTTTTTCAGGGAGGCCTCGTTGCACGCAACCTGTATCTTCTTCCAAACTTTGATCCATCATGGGTCCACACAATTATAACCTTAGCTACTCCCCATGTGGCAGCAGTTGTCGATATGGATGTCTACCTGCACAATTTCCAGCACCAGACTCTTGATTTCTGGCAACGTCACCATGCATCAAGGCTTTCTAGGGTTGTGTTTGCCTCCATTGGTGGAGGCCATCGTGACCTTTTGGTTAGGACTGGCTTAACCTTAACTCCTGACGCTGATATGTCTGTGTCAGCAGCAGCTATTCCTTCATCTTGGGCATCTACTGACCACCGTTGCATTGTGTGGTGCAAGCAACTTGTGCTGGTAGTCATAAGATCTCTTTTTGATATGATTGATCCCAAAACACAAATGATCTCAACAGATGACCGCCTAAGGAAAGAAGTGCTGACATATCATCTTCTGCAGGTATAACCTTTCAAAGTGATATAAAATTGAGGTTAAATGAAATTTTCAATATTAATGGGATATTACTTGCTCATTTTTTGTTATGTTTTTATAATCATGCACCATCATGTTGAAAAGTGCAACCTATTTAAGTTGCTACTTATTAGCTTAAGTTTTAATTAATAGTTTACTATTTACACTCACATTCTGAGAGTCTTAGTTAATGTAAGTTTGTGAAAATTATTGTCATTTTTTTGCATCTTATTTCTATTTGTTGATTTATCTCCAGAGGACTGGTGGAGTACGCCGTCGAACATCATTTCACCCATCTGAAATGAACCTACCCCCTGATGCCCAGTGGAAAATCATTTATGATCTCCATGGTGTGCACTTTATTGAAAGTGTCAGAGGCACCACTTACCTCACTTTTCCACTCTCCAAAGACATGACTGAGGGACAGATGGCTTTGCAGGCCATCAACTCTAAGGAAAAAGACTGGGTGTTTGCATGCACACCAAGTGGAAGCCACAATCGAACCACATGGTTAGTTCTTGAGTCGATGTGCCATAACTCACAGTTGGTGGCATGTATAATTTCTTTTGTATTATTTTAATTCCTTCAACTTGGGGAGGTGTGGTGGCCGAGATGGTAACATCTCGGCATGCTGAGTGAAAGGTCCCAGGTTCGATCCCCGCCTGGGAGTTCCCTTTCACCTGCGTCAGGAGGGTCTCTGACCTGCACCTTGGAGGTGTCTGGCAACCTAACCTCCTGGGGAACAGCACATGACCCCTTTTCAGACATTGCACTTGCACCCACGTACCTTCCCCAGAAAATCCCTATCCTTGCCCAATGTCCTTCATTCCCTGCACCGGAGTTAGAATTAAATGGAAAATAGAAAATATGGAAATATGGTGGTAGTCCACCCCCTAACATTGACACTGTCTAATGGGTTACAGCCTAAAAAATAAAAATAAATTAATTCCTTCAACTTTGAAGGCAAATTCTTCAGAGAAATTCAGTTTCCTTTAAAATTGTTCAGATTATGGATCTCACAAAAGAATTCCTACCAAAACAAGAATGGGAATTTTGGGTAAGAGGTAGTGCTTCTGGTGTTAAGTATTCTTCAAATGTTGAAGGTCCCTTGAAAAAACATTGTAGTGACAATGCTAAAGTTTGGTTTGCACAGTTCACTCATGATGTGACATGGACCTGCGCACCACTTACTCTGCAATGTTTTGAAATGCTGGACCTATCTAGACGTAAAGTTTATGTAGATATTATTTACAAAATTTACTGATTGATATTTTAGTACCTCTTCTTTAAATCAGAAGTTTCTGGTTTTCAGAAATTTTAGTGTTATACGAGGGCTATTTTTTTTATTAGTTCCACTGAGCTGTGAATTAAAAACAAGAGTGATGAAAATAAATTCAATGCTAGCTACATTCTTATGCTCTTTTTCCACATACCGTATTACCTCACTGAAAGCGGCATTCTGGTGTAGTCGATGTTTTTTCAGAAATGTATGATTTATTGGCTATACTGGCATGCTGATCTAAGTGAGGTATGCTGGTATAAGACAGGTTTTCACTTACATTATCCTTTCCAAATATGATTTTTTTTTGCCTGAAAATCAAAATCCACATCAAGGCTATTGAAAAGGGACATTTTCCAATCAGAGAAAATTGAGCAAAGCAAAGTAATGAAGGAGTGTGTAATCCTTTGTGATGGAGTAGGGGGTTCCCCTCTCAAAGCAGGCTGATGATAGGATTGGTCACACTCTATGCACTGTGCAACAGAACTTGCATATTCTCACAGCCCTGTACACTTGCTCATTTTTCACAGTAGCTATCATTATTTTTAGTACCGTACCTGAAGCATTCAAAATTTTTTAACAAGGATCAAAGTGATGGAAATCTACCTCAGTTATTGCGGCATGTCGGTCATCCCCGGGTTATACCGTCATGCTGCTTTAAGTGAGGTAATACGGTAGTCACCATCCCGATTGAATCATTTGTCATAATGCAGCACCACATTTTGTATGGCTACCCCATAGAAAGTTGCCGTCTGGCTACTGAGCCAACGTATCACACACTGTTTCAGCTCTTTGGTGTTCTTGAACTCTCTATGACAATGCTTGTGATAGCCCAGATTTCCTGCGACAATTTCATAAAGTGCTGACCCCAAAATGTGGGAGAAAATCATTAGACAGGTTAGAAATTGTGACCCGATGCGCTCTAAACCAGCATTGTTGAAAATCTAGTCATAGAAAAAACAATATCAGGGGTCGAAATATTTGGATGCAAAGTTGCAATTTGAACTCCAAAATTGTCATCTGCACTCCTGTGACGCCAGGTTTAGAAGTAGTTATAGGTAAAGTTAAAGGTGACCAAAGAGTGTGGTGTTGTTGGTATCACCTGCCCCGATTCGGGCTTCCGCTAACCTTGGGCTGGTTAGTGAGAGGGAAGCTCTTACTAGACTGTTGTTCAGGTTACCCCTTTTTGCCAAGACTGTTAGGTTCGGATATTAGTGCGACGCAGTGCAGACTTTGCATCTGGACAAAAATTTTAAAATTCGAGCCCTGCAATACGCAATATTATATAGATTTATTAGTATGTCTTTTATGCATTGTTATTACCCCATTATAGATGTACACCATATAATCATATCGATAGACTTTTTAAATGTACATTTCCACATGACTGTATCAATTGTGGAAAACTTATTGTCATGTGCACTTAAGTGCTTAAAATTTTTATTTTATTTATGTAGCTCAGATGTCACAAACCTGTCAGAAGTTGGTGCCATATCTCCCACCCGCCAACACAAACGCAAAGAACTTTTTGTCCAAATAGACAGATTGCTGGACACTGGTCACACCCACCTAGTGGTCAAGTTGGGACCTACAAGAGAACCTGTAAGTCAACAGAGGTGATTCTAAGTTTCACAGTTCAATTTTTCACTTATTTACACCATCTTTGTTTAATCCTCTGGATACTGCCATGAGGAAATCAATTTTGTGTGAAAATTGGAAATGTATTCTTTTGTGAGAGCAGAGCCAATCATAGCAAAGGATAAGACATGATTTTTAGCCCAGATGTGAAGGATCACTGTAGTGCATGTGACATGAATATTCACACCTGCGTCACCTCCAGTCTGACTTGGAATGTGGGTTTTCGAAACAAAACAAAAAATGCTATGCAGGTCTAGGGAAACCTAATTGTAAATTGAAAAATTATGGAAAAGAATTGTAAGGTATGAAAATCCTCACTTTGATGAAAGTGTAAAGCCATCATTGCATTTGTACGAGGGTGGTTCAATAATTTATCTACCTGAGTGTCAAAGTGAATACCTTCATTGAAATCCTCCTAATCATTTTTCAATATAGTCCCCCTTGAGCTCTACACACTTCTTCGACTTCGTCTCAAGTGACCTTAGGCCATCAAAAAAAAAAAAAGTTTCCTGTTGGTCTGCAAACTACTGCCTGGAGTTCTTCATCGCTGGAGAAACGCTGGCCACGCAAGAATTTCTTCAAGTTTCGGAACAGGAAATAGTCGCTTGGGGCCAGGTCTGTGCTGTATGGCGGATGGTTCAGTGTTTAGAAGCCACATTCAGCAACGGCGGCCTGCGATTTGTGCACCATGTGCACAGGTGCATTGTCGTGGAGAAGAAGAATGCATGATGCATGTTTCCCGCGACGTTTGCTGTCGCAGCCCTCACAGTTGCAGCATAGGACTCCCCAGTGATGGTCTTCTTGTGAGACATGAATTCCAGGAGCAGTAGGCCGTCTTCGTCCCAGAAAACAGTGACCATGATCTTCCCTGCGGAGCACTGCACAGGGAACTTCTTCGGGGTCGGAGAACCCTTGTGCTTCCACTGCATTGACTCTTGTTTGGATTCAGGGTCCCAGTGATGGACCCATGTTTCGTCACCTGTCACCACTCGAGGGAAAAATCCATTGGGATCATCTCCAAGGAGCTCCAAATTCTCCTGACTGTACTCTCTGCGGGAGGCTTTTTGCATTGGCCTGAGCATTCTGGGCACCCACCTGGAACTGACCCAGGACATCCTCAAATTTTCATGGATAATTTCCAAACTGTTCCTGATGAAATATCCAATTCCTGCATGATTCCCACAACCTTGATTCGACGGTCCATCATAATGAATGTCTCCACTTTGTCGCACATTTCCTGTGAAGATGCACTCACCGGCCGCCCTGGGTGAGGGTCATCTTCAATTGACTCCCGTCCCCATTTGAACAGCTTACTCCGGAACTTGACCTTGTAGGCCGATGGTGCACCATCCCCAAACACTGTTCCCATCATTTCATGGATCTCCTTTGGTGTTTTCTGCTCTTTTGGGAGGAACTTAATCACCGACCTATGCTCCAAATCTACAACTTTCTTTGCAGAGAGGCAGGCACTATCACTTGACATCCTGTCACTCTGAGGTTGAACAACCTACTGTGTTATAATTTGGTGTGAGTCACCCCAAGACATGTATATAGCTGTATGTGCAAGTTCGGACTTGCACCTCTACGCTTTCATACTCAGGTAGATAAATTATTGAACCGCCCTCGTATCACTGGTATATTGGGAAACCCACATGTAGCCTACCTTTTTTCCAATACAAAGTTACACAACTTTTATTGTGCATATTAATTGATTTAAAACAGTGTCAAATTTAATCGCATCGCGCTTTCCCATTTGTTGATAGTAATGAAATCTTACAAGCACTAAGGGCTGGTAGCCTGGATCTTTCTGGGTATAATGCCATCATTGAGAAGGCCTATTTAACCTTCAAAAAGGAGATATTAATTTTCCCCCAATGAGCATTATAATAAACGCTTATAAAAGGAAGCTAGAAGGTTTCCTTTCTTTCATTTGCCTCGTGAAACCATTGTCATATGATGCTGCTCTGTGAGGCTTTAAAATTATCCTTTTCTTGTTATTGATTTGGGTGACTTCAAGGAAAATTAATGTGCATATAATTATGAAGGTAATTTTTTGCAGGTTAGGATTGACTTTGATCAGTTCCCAAAATCAGATCGGCACTTGGTTGTCCCAGTTCCTAATTGGCCCATGCCATGGAGTGCAGAGGTCATTGAGAGAACATCTGCAGGAGCAGTGACCTACCTCGTGACTCTGCAGGGCTTCCAATATGTACACCAAGGTTACCAACTGGAGATGAAGGCTATCAGTTGCCGGCGAGAAGATCATCATGCTTCCATTACTTTGCATGTCCCCTGGAGCCATGAAGCTGTCTCCTTTTTTGTAAAGTATGTCATATTTTTTCACCATAGATGACTAATAGTAATTTCATACATACCGTACCAATACAATTTGATGTGCCAGGCTGGTATTTGATTTCTTTTGGTGTTGATGTTTGATGGCTACTTTTCTTGTATGCTTGGGTTTGCCTGTTTGCCCTCATTCTCAAGAGCCATCATTGGTAATGTGGTCAAGTTAGGCAATGTTAAAAGCAGATCCCCTAACTTGCCCAATAAAACTTTTTGCATTTATCATCATCATCATCATCATCATCATCATCATCATCATCATCATCATCATCATCATCATCATCATTATTATTATTATTATTATTATTATTATTATTATTATTATTATTATTATTATTATTATTATTATTATTATTATTATTATTATTATTAGGAGGAGGAGGAGGAGGAGGAGGAGGAGAAACATTCTGCATAATCAGTTACTAACCTGCTATTACTTTAATTGCAGAGATGATGACTGGCACTACTTCCCACTGAGATTACAGGTAGAAAAGCCTCCAAACACTGACTGGAAGTCACCACAACTTCGTTTTATATTGGACCCTCACTGCATTTACACTGTTAGGTCAGTTTCACCTGTTACATGTCTCATTCAGATGAACTAGCATTAAACTGACGTTGCCATCTGGGTGAGGGTTGTCAGTTTGTTCAGACAAGCCAACTTCCTGGCCAGCAGAATTATGGAAGTTGGTTGCGACCTGCTGACTTCTAGAAGTTGGTTGGGGTTGGTTAGAATCTGATGGTGTTGGTACACTTTCATTGTAATTATTTATAATTTAATTTTAAATTGTTGGTGTGGGTACCTGCATTCAGGTGAACGAAAATTGAATAGATTGGGGACAAATAGGTCACTTTTAGAGTAGCATTGGAGGTAGATAGCAGCCATGGGGTGGCAGAAACTAAGGTTATAAAAGAGTTGATTTAGATCTTTGTAAATCATACACAGCACCAAGGAAGGTAGGCCTTGGCTTAGTATGGCACAACAAGCAAGAATGTGATAGTTCATCTGAATGAGACACTGAAAGGAAGTCTGAATGAAAAATAATGGGACATTACTCCTCAATAACTCTATTGCTACAATAATTACTTCCAGGAGTAATTTATGATCCAAAATATGTCCCACATCCCATGAAGTTTTTGTGAATAATGATAATATGTTGCCGGAATTATTTAGGACTGGGAAAAAACCTCAGGATTTAATAAGAGCATTACATACTAGTGAAAACCATCCAGTCTGATTTATGGGAGAAAGCAAGGTATCATGAATTTACAACTGAGTTTAGAGGTCACTATTAAAATGGTTGGGAAATGCTGCATTACACAGGGTGGAATTAGCAGTACAGCCTTCCACCTCTGAAGTCCTGTGCTCAATCACCAAGTTGGACAGAAGACTTCCTCAGGTGGAAAGCATTTCAGTTGGTTTTCTCCACGATGGGTTTTCCCAAAGTTCTCCCATTTCCTCCCACAATATAAATCCATCAACAATGCAGCAATTAAAATAATAAAGATGGGAATTTAAAAGAACATTCCTTAGAGCCCATGGGCCCATCACAGGGTAACCAATAATAATTGTCATATATACTGATTACACGTATAGTAGAAGAATATCAATACCGGTACATACCATCTGCAATAGTTGTCATTCGTACCACATTTAAAATAAATAAAAAATACAAAATGTAAAAGTCCCTGTAGCTGTTAAGTTCATAATACATATTCTCAACTTAAAAATATTTGTCGTTGTTTTCAGGCTTGAGAGTGACTTGCCGACAATGATGGGTCAGCTAGTACGCTTCAACTCTGGATCATTACCTGCATTTGTTATAGCTGTTTGCTTGCTGGCCATAGCCATCCAGCTAGATTCCATGTCAGATGGCAGTTGTCCCGTGTTGCATCGTGCTCTGTTGCGATGTGCATCTCCTTTGTTGCTGTGTGTGCCACTGCGCCTGCTCACCCTGGGTGGGCAATGGGGATCTGCCCTTCCCTGGAATGACCTTCCATTATTGGCAGGAGGTCAAGACTCCATATGGACACTCTGTTGGTTGCAGATGGTAGCCTGGAGCTTGGTGTTTGTGTCCAGTCTGGCTTTCTGGGCTGCTGTCATTGCCTTTGGAAACTTTGCACACTCCATTATTGTAAGGTATGTAGATGCACTGACTGAGACATATTCTATACTTCATAAGACCATGCCACTGATGTTATTGGCCTGTTGAACTGAGGAATTTTAAGGGGGGAAATTAACTGAAGTATTAGTTACTTTTTTGCATAAGTAATACAAGCTCGACAATAATTAAGGTGGTTCTTATGAATGCAAGTAAAAGATATAATGCAAGTGGATCTGAAAAGTATAAGTTTATGTCATTGCATTGCATTGTATGACATTTCTGGCGTATTTTTAATAGTGCAGTGCTTTCTTGCAAATTGGCTCGAAAAATCCATTTAAAAATCTTGCTCTGTGAAACTTTACCATTATTTTGTGTATTCTTTCTTTGCAATTTTATTCATTCGCCAGTGATCTAAATATGGATGTCAAATCTTTTTTACAGAGTGCTGATGAAGCATGTGCACATGTCAGAGCGTATTGTGGATTTTGTGGTGAAGAAGCTTACCCATTTTCCTCTGGCCATGACAGTTGTCCTGGTTGGAATTAGCTTCAGCACTTGTGGAGCTGTTTCGCTTGCTCTAGGATTCTTGCTGTACTTTTTTAAGGTAATTTATGGGTTTCATGCTGCTTTGTCAAAAAAAAAATTGTTACTGGTACTTTTATGCTGATAATGACATAATGTAGCTTATGCAGTGAAACGTGTGAAGTGGAATATATTGCTTCTGCTACTGCAAGCAAGGGAGGGTTCTCTGGGAGGGAGAAGAGGTACAGGTCCATGCGCAGTGTTAATTTGTGAATTCCCCTGAATGGGTATCTACCAGCAATACCACTTGAATCAGAGCTGGAGATAAACAAACTTCACATGAGATGAGAAATGGAACTCCTGGCCTGGAATCAAACCTGCGAATTTCTATCAGTGGGAGAAAACATTACCCCTGTTCCTATTGGCTTTCCCTGTATCTGCAACCTGCTCACTATTTGGAAGGGAACCAAATCAAAAGTGGATTAGTTACCATATAAGCCACACTAGATTATTCTCATTATTTTCCCCACATCAAGACTTTGGCTACACACCCTGTAATTGATGTTCTTGAAGCTCTATTGAAGTAATGAATTTTATTGGTAGTTGTTCAAGATGTATGAGGACTACCTGGAAGACCTACTGGGTTTACCCAATCTTATGGATTTAGTCCATCGCTTGCGTCGCACTCTAGGAGTAGGGGGTAGCAGGAGAGGAAGGATCCAGCGGGAGAAGGAGGAGGGAGGAGAGGGCGATGGATTGTCCAATTTGCACTGGCACTTCTCAATGGCTTTCCTCTGGTTGTGGGCTACTCTGCTCCATATTCCCTGTCTACTTGTTTGGATTACCAACTTCAGGTATGAACAAACTCAACTGGATGAAGATTGCTACTGATATCAATATATGTTTAGGACAGATTGTTTATCAGTCAGGCTATGGCATAATTTGCTTGTGGTGCATATTTTATTGCTAATCCACATTCAGAAGATGAAAAACTATACATGCAAGTGCTTGATTGTGTGTATTTTTATCGCCAGCCATAAATAATTTTTCATGTGGGTTGCTAATAGGTGACGTCAAAGGCTTATAAAATATTGTGGTGACAGTCATAGGGAACTTTAATTTCACATGCTTCCATTCAACACAGTTGAACTTCCTGACTGAAAGTAAGTTACCTACCTACTTAATCTGGTCCTTCTCTTACCTAGAAAGAGTAAAATGTATTGAGCTGGAATGCTGTAATTTAGTTTTTACCTGAAATACATATGAAACATATATGAAATCAGAATTGCTTTACTTTACTTTACTTACTCCATTGGGAGAATCATCACTCCCGTAGGGGTGAAATCAGAGTAACTTGCGCTAGTGATGCATTATATTTCTATACTGTATTCATACTGTCATTCTGTATACTGTATACTGTCATTCATGTCAACAATGAGGTTGAATTAGCTGCTCACTTCACTTTTTTAATTACTTAAATCTCTGTTGCAGACTTGGTGTGAAGTTGAATCCAGATCCATCCCTCCCGACTGCTTTGATCCTGTGCAGCTGCCTGAGTATCTTGTGGCAGCCATCAGTACCTCGTTTCAAATTGTAAGTTTAGTTGGCAGCCAATGTGGCAATTAATACTATTTCTTGCGGAGTGGTGACTATGCCACGATTCAGCAGTTAGGATAATTTTTTTGTGCCATGAAAAGTGCAGCTGCTGAACAAGTCAGGGATTTAAGAAGATCCTGTACAAGGCCCCAGCAGGTATATTATACGGGATGGCCTGTTATGAAGTGAAATCATGTGTATCTGATGATAATAAGACAAGTGGAAGGATTAAGTGAAACATTTTTTATTTATACTAGCATTTTTGTTACGTGTAAACTACATTTTTGCAAAGAACTCGCCTAACATTGTCCTCTCAATTTGATCTGAAGGGGTTTCATCAAATCACACACACACCCACACACCCATAACCCCACTAATCCATTTCAAAAATGTAGTCACCTCAATTGGCATGCAAATTACACAAACACTGATGCAAAAAAATGAGACCATAAAGAAAAAACTATTTATTCCTGATGTTAATGATCAAGGTAAAAGATTACCTTAAAATTAGCCCCAGAAAAAGGAGTCAGTTTTGGATTTTTAAATCAATGCATGTGCAATGCCAAAGAAATTCCTCTGTGGCCTAATGATGCATCAGAAACTTGGTTAACTACAAATAATAAGAGGAATGGCTGTCGCTCACATGTTGGCATCAATCTAAGTATCTAACACTTGGGTCCAAGGGGACCTAGGTTATGTCATTTTAAAATGGGCAAATGTCAAAGATGGAGTTTCATCCCTCCACAAACATATCACAACAGGGAACAGCTATTGATGGAGTTATTGATGCATGTTAATGCATGTTTGACAATAATTTGACTATTGCATTGATATAATATATCAATGCAATAGTCAAATTATTGTCAAACATGCATTGTGTCAAACATGCAACCCTTAGTCACACAGCATATTATGCTTTGTGACTAAGGATTCACACATCAAACATCTATAATATTAAAATGCTTGCGGACTTTGACCGAGCCCTCTGATTGGTCCGCCCCCCTATTGTTGCCGCCACCTCTTCCCATTGGCCCCCGTCCATTGTTGCTGCGACGTATCCATGGCGCATTGTTACCATGACGCCTCCGATTGGCCCCCGTTCCGAGCATGCGCAGTGGGGGTGGAACACGTCCAGTTGCATGTTG
>JYFJ02008437.1:0-12393 GCA_000934665.2 Catajapyx aquilonaris
TGTACTATTTTGCACCATTCCCTTCGACCCACCCACTCCCCCATTTTTGGGGGGAGGGCATATATACCGGTCCTTACTCACCACCCACCTTCCCCCTTCTGCTAATTAGTCCCTTCCTGTCCAGCTCACTCTCTCCTCTCCTCCATAGACTTATCGGGTCATGAACCCGCGTCCTTCTTGCTACCCTTCTTCCAACCCTCCCTACCTTGACCCCCACAGAGAAGTACTCCATAAATAGGAGTTGGACTGGTGGGCTCGACCCTCTTTCATCCTATCCTTTGCCTGATCAGGTCCTTTCTTCCTTTATTCCATCCTATTCCTTCTCACTGTATTTATGTATCATATTGTAATATACTAGTTATTAGCCCACCCTTGTACGTTATTCCCACCTATCCCCGACGTACCGTTACAAGGTCCCAGGTAATACCCTTGACCTTCCCACGTCTGTCCTGATTTTACTACAGTCTATAAAGGTAACTGATAGATTCTGCATAACTGGACTGTGAACTACCATAATTTAAATTTTTTAAAGGCTCAGCTGAGAGCCGGGTTAAAGCCAGCAAGTAACACCACAACACGCCTGTTATAATGTTGCACCACATGGTATGTTGCAATGTTGCATCATCTTAATAATGTTGTACTGTCTTGGGCAATATGCAGAGCTCAAGGGATTTCCCCGCTTAGCTATCCCTATCCACCACTTACACACCACACCGCCTCCCACTTTCTTGCATCTAATGGTGCAGTACCTAACATTGAACCACACCCTAAAATATATTCAGTTTGTAACTCGGAAGGCTCCAGTTATTTACCCAATAACAGCACAGAGAATTATTTCAGCTGGCCCAAGTCATGGTCATACCTTTTTGCGTAAACGTGTCTGATCTCTGATGTCTTGCTGCCAACTTTTCTCTGGGACTCTGCCTGATGGGAAAATGCAGACTGAAGCAAACAATCCTTCTTAATCTGTGGCTAATTGGAGAGTGAAGTACCACCTACAAATAAAGTTTCAGGCGATTACAGGCAAGTAACACAACAGAGGTCAAAATCATCATCATCATCCTACGATGATCCTACCTACTATTGCATGAAAGAGTCTGGTGCCTTCCTGCTGCTAACTGGACCCGTCTCACAGAATCTGCCTGGTAAATGGCTGAACAGGCCGAAGTCGACTTCACATAACAACAAGGGGGGAAATCCCTCATGCCGTTATCAGTTGCTCCATTGGACGGTGTCTTTTTTCTTGCCATGCTGTGGAAATGTCTGAGACTCTATGCATGATTATGTGAGCTGATGGAGCACTGGACTCATAAATGCTGATTTATGCGAAACGGGTCCAGTGCACTATCGATAACAAATTACGTGAATAATATGCTGTGTGCATTTTAAAGACCTTCATAGAATCTTAGCTGTATGCCAGGAGACATCGACAATCATCACGTGGGTGGCAGGTGCTGGGCGAGTAAAAGGGATGTGACAAACAGACGATAATAGAAATAAGGAGATCTGAAAATCGTTTGACAATTTTTAATGTGACTTACTTGTATACGTCTGGGCATGCCTGTATACACACCCATTTCCCGCTGAGTCACAGCATGGTGAAAAAATCTGCACATTGGAACTCCTATAGCCACAACAACCTTTTGTGCTGGACCTCTGAGCCATGAGTGGCCGGTTGTGTTGACAAGGACAAAATGGAGGCGTTTTCAAAATATAAAGGTATCAAAACATTGTAATTATTATTGTTAATCATACCATTACTGATTTATTGGACATATTTTCTTTGCATGTAAATATTTGAGCCAAGATTTGTATAATCATTATTCTGTCACTTTTTACTTGTAATATTCAGTAATCCCAGTCAATCATCCTTGCAATTAAATATCCCTTCACAATGTACTAGTGTGAGAGATCTATATAAATATTTTAAATAAATTTGCTGCTCTCAAGTCTACTGTACAGCAATAATACTAGTTTTAGCATATTTTCTAGCTCACTTTGCTCACCAGCATTACAACCTCATGCATAACTTTATATTTGCCAAGCTTGCCATTAATCTGCTCCTGTGAGCAACTTCATGCAAGTGCAGTCTTGGCAAAAAAATGGAAAGTTTCTGCAGTCTCTGTAAACTTAAGTTATTAGCCGGATGATTTGTCCTGAAATTGTTTGGGAATTTGTTTCTCTCTCCTGCATACGAGGATGAGAGCTGACTCTTACGGTATACGGGGACAGTGACAATGAAAGTGTAAGTATAAATGATGGTGGAGGGGATCCCCAGAGTGCCTTATGCACTACCAGTGTTGCAGGTTTTGCATATGCTACTATTGGCATACATTAGGCACTTCCTGGATTTATTCATAATGTTGTTGATTATACAGCATAAAAGTTTATATTTTTAAAAATTCACCATCAGTTTCCAAATATAAAGTGAAAATACATTGAACATCTCCACATATGAACAGCATATGAATTTGATAATGTGCTGACATTATTTATGCATGAAGCCAAGACCAACACATCTCCCTCAGAACCCAAGGGGCCTGTTTTCCTGTTTTATAACAATCATACAAAATAAATGACCCACAGCGACATTTTCATACAGAAAGAGAGATCAGCCATGAACTGTCTAGTACGCTAGTAAATGATGCACGTTAACTTACAAGGTACTATGCACCAACATTGCACAGTCTTTGTTTAAAAAAAAATAATCCCAGTGAAATTGGCTGGTGGCTCATCATTCACAAACTTTAGGTTTTTGATACGAGATGGACAAGGGACAGAAACGCTGTGATACCAAATTTGCCACAAGATGAGCAAGGCAGCATTTGACATTAGATTCGCAAATACAACAAGTCCTCATCGTACGTACGTAAGCAAATCTATCGAATGTAGCAACTACAGTAGGGACAAGATAACTCAGGCGTTTTGGGAGGTGGCTTGTGTCCTTGGCAACCTCAATTAGCCCCGCCCCTATACCAGTTGACCAATCAGGATTCCATTTCAAAGGAGATGGGTGTTCTTTAACCTCAAGAATGAGATGAGTATGTTTACACTTACGCAATTGGTAACTGGGGGGGGGGGAATATTTCCCCACCAATCGTTCTAAATTCCATATAAAAAACTAAGCATGGGGCGGGGCTAATTATGGTTGCCAAGGACACAAGCCACGCCAAAAACACATGAGTTATCTTGTCCCTAGTGTAGAATGTGTGTAAAATGTAAGAGTGAAACTAATATTCTCTCAAGGTCTACTGTACTGTACGTACGAGTATTTCAGAGCATGTGACCACTTCACTATATCATGGGCATCACAATATCTGTGACGGGAAAAACAGTGAAATTCACAAATTGTGGTGGTTTTGAGTTTTTAATACCATAGTTGTTACATATTGTTGCCATTTTGTTCTGTTCTAAACCCCCTTCTAGACAAATTCAGTTAACCTTATGAAAAAGAATACTCGACAGTACAAGTCCTATCTTGTGGCTGATGGAAGTTAGTGAGCTGTTAGTGAGTATACAAAATAATATATCATCATCAATTTCAATTATTAACTCGAAACTGGAATTTTGGAATTCCAGAAATATGTTTCTCTTTTTTGCGTATGTTACTACATTGGTCACACTTCCACTTTGGGTGGGATTTCTACAATGGCATATTATCATCCTCGGAGGAATCAACCGTCTCTGTCACTTTCCCAAACTCTGAGGCTTTAAACTCCTTGATATGTTCAGCAGAATATTCCATGCACCTTAGTACCAGATTGGGACAATTGAAAGCTGTGGCCTTTTGCAAGGTTGTGTATATGTTGCTGACTTGCAATTGACGACCCAAGTGAATTTCGCACATTTGCTTCAAACCTTGCAAATAGTATTTATCAGCTGCCTGAAGGACACTGAAGGCAATCGAGTCAAGCTGTTCTGGTTCTTTGTCTGTGTACATGTAGTAAACCATAGCTCGTATTACGTGGGAATTAAAGCCCATTATTTTGACCTTTCCCGTTTGTTTTTCTGAAGTGTCATGTTGAAACATGGCTGCAAAGACCGGACTTCTGGCACACAACATGAATTTGTGGGCAGTGACTTCCACATTGTCATCACCCACAAGAGTGACGTCTGGATCTTGCCCCTCCTCAAACACCTTCTGTAAGTCATTAGGGAGAGTGGTTGGTACATATGGCGCTTCCTGTAGCTTCCCTTGCAGTGTTAGAACCAAGGTGAAGTCCTGTGGTCCAACCTGACCCAGAGAATGTAAGTTGATGACCTGTTGGCAATTCCAAACACTCTCTGAGGCTTTCTCACCATTGGCTGTGAGAGATTTAGTTCCGTGACCTAATAGGCAGTCCAAGCGTACTTTCAACGATAGCACACTCATAACTCTGCTTTGAAGTGGAGGCGAATACCGCAGGGAGACAGACACGAAAATATCATTTGCGCTGCACAGTCGATCAAGCCAGACATTCCATTTCCCTGGAATTCCTGACAGGGAGATGGTGGGTGAATTGATTCTCTTCGGTTCACTAGCTTTGAAGTTTGCAATCTGCCATCGGACGGAGTAGTAGATTTCTCCAGAAGCAGTTCCAAGAGTAGCCATTCTATTGCTGAAATGGACATGATAATAATAATAATAAGAGGAATCTCTGGAATATAATTATAGGTCTTGCAACAAAGCCAATAATTGCATATAGTAATGATCCTATGAAAAGATCCCCCCCTGTTACCTAGAATGGGAATTTTATGCTAACCTTTGCCCTGCCTTTGCCAATAACAGAACATCTTCAGTAAATGCTAAAGAAGAATAAACTAAACTCTTTCCTGGCTGCTGGGTTAGTTTTTTTTTTTTTCCAGGTCGGCGCGAAATACCGCGATACTTACTAAGGAAAATGAGTATGTAGGAATCTAGTGTTGACTCTCCCGAATGTGCCAATTGCAATTTCACTGCAAACAGCTGTGCAGAACGGGAGATACAGGCGACGGGGTGTTCGACCTTTGAAGTGTTCGACACTGTGTTCGACGGCCAAGTTGTAACGATACCGATAGTCGACCTGATCGATACTCCTTCCAGACGGTACTGTATAATAATATTTTATGAAGTAGGCCAAATGCAGGTTTGATGGATGAATTTGATTTAAATCTGAGTGTTGAACAGATTAGCAGAGGACACGTAGGCTACAGTACATTTAATTCATAAAATTATCGCTCATTATAATCTCATGGGTACAAACTGCAGATTTTGGCAGTTTTCCGATGCATGCTACAGATGAAAATGCTTTGAGGCAACAGGGGATGACAGGCAGCTAAACATGTTGGCGGGGCGTTCATCGTCCTTTGGATCAGGAATTTGGTCATCGTCGGTGTCGGTGCCGTGAGGACGCCTGTCACTCAGTGTAAGGTCGGCCAGGCTGCTGACCAACTTGCTGACAGAGTCATAAGTGATCTGAGGGTCCGGCAGGCTGCTCATAGATTTCTGTGGTTGGTCTGTCTTGGTGACCTTCCGCTTCATTTTGCACTCACTCAACATTTTCCTAATGGCCTTCTTGGCTGAAGCCTCCTTCAGAGCCCTTTCCGCCTTGTTTCTTCTTTCAATGACGGCCCATTCTGCAGCATCCTTCCTCTGCTTCTCTTCCTTCTTCTCGCTCATACGCTCTGACCACTGGAGCAATCGGCGATCCCGGGCCTCTCTAGCTTTTGCACGTTCTTGAGCTCTATCAGCCTGGACGAGGGTCATGTCAGGGGTGTCATCCAGTTTGAAAATGTTCAATGGGTTCATGGTCACGTGGGCATTGACACTTTCTTCCAACAGTAAGGCTCGTAGCTTGATGTGTAGGAACCAATGAGCACTGTAAGAAATAATACAGTGCATACGACCATTATGCAAACTTTCTCGTTCCTTGCTATGTGGCCTGTAAATGTGAACAAATTTGCAAATAATTGGATAGCTGTTTCAGTGTAGCCTATTCTCTTAGAGGATGCTAATTGTTCATATGAAACGCATCACACTGATCTCCAACATTTAGTTTTTTTTCCGTTCACAGTCGCTAAGAAGATTGGAGTGATGACTGGTTGTGTGCCCTGGATGCAATTATGGAGACATGAAGGGGTCATATACAAGCATTAACAATATTGAACAATACATACCTAAACGATAGGGCCACTCACTCAATACACAGCCCTTTTTTTGCGTAATATTTCTGTACAACGTGAATTCAGTATAACCAAGCTGTCCTGTGATTTTCAAAAAGTCCAAATGATATTACAATAATTGATGTCATTATTAAGCAAGTAACCAAGGTGACAACATTTAGACCTGATTTGATTTCACAAACATGGTGCATGGAAATTTCAAGCGATTCAATGGTGACACTCTGGCAGTCACTTTGGCTAACTTAGGCGTGACACTATACAATGGTTCTGTTGAGAGGATTATTTTTGTTAAATTATTCAAACATGGAAATATTGTTTTAAACCAATTTTGTCTACAGAAACTCACAGATAAAAGACTTCACTTCCAGCTGGTGGGAAAAAATTTTCAAGGCATAATTTCCTAAATACGAAAGATGCTCTGCATGGATTCCTAACAAAATACTCCTTACCATGCACCTTAGCTCACGAGGAGCCTGTTGTTGGGATACTGAAAGAGGAAAGCGGCCCAATCCTGTACCGAGGCATTAAATCTGTTAGGTGTGGAGTTTTCCTGACAGAGACACCTATAAATGATCAATTTACATGTCCGATGGGTGCTGCTGTGTGTGCCAAAAATACTGGGGAAATCCTACTTTGCAGCCAGCACCTCAATATTTTTTTAGTAGACCAGTTTCTGCTATGTACAGAGCCTGATGCATTGATTATCAACACTCGACAATTGGAATGCTTGAACAACTTTATTAAGGCACACACCGGAGGTTTTCACATTACATGTCTCGTAATCCTATTTCAAATCAGCAGTCACAATGTTCATTTATCATTGGGCAAAAATGCTTCCAGGATTTGATACATTACATCTGGAGGAATCATAGACTTTGCTTCTTCCCAAAGCCCTGAAGACCTTAACTCCCTGACATGGGCAATGGCATACTTGATGCATGTCTCCTTCAGATCGTGGCAGTTGAAAGTTATAGCCTGGCACAAAATAGTGCTAACGTTGCTAACCTGTAACTGTCGACCCAGATACATTTCACACATTTGCTTAAGACCCTGCAGGTCATATTTCTCAGCTGCCTCTAGTATACCACCTTCCCCGCCTGCCATTGTGTCAAGGTGTTCAGGCTGTTTGTCAGTGTACATGTAATATAACATCTCACGTATTACATCAGACTTAATGCCAGTTATTTTGACTTTTCCTTCGCGCTTTTCTGACATGTCTTGGTGGAACATGGCAGAAAATACTGGGCTCCTGGCAGATAGCACTAACTTGTGGGCTTTTACTTCCATGTTATCTCCACCCACAAGGATCACATCAGAGTCCCAACCCTCTTCATACATCTTTTTAAAATCATCTGAAAGTGTACTCTTGTAAGTGACCAGAGATGCTTTCTCTTGCTTCCCTACCAATGATAAGTGCACAGAAAAGCTGACTCTCCCTCCTAGGCCTGCATTGTCTTGTGGCAAGTATGCACCAGACCATATGGAAGGAACGTATTTTGGAGGGAAGCGGGGTACTTTCCACTTCCAAATACCCTCTCCTAATGATGTATCTTGTATGCAAATAAACAACAAATCAAGTGGAATACGAGGTGGAGCAATCGGCACAGCATTTACAGGATAAATCGGCAGAACAAAGGGCAGAACATCTGGGGGAAGTGTTCCATTCCAAATCCCCAGTTTCGATGGCTCCAAAACATTACAATCTGAGGATTGTGGGAGCCGCACACATCTCGCATAAACAAACACGCAGGAATCAAAGCCACTTGTCGCCCGATCCAACCACAGGCTCCAAACTCCAGGAAATCCAGTGACAGACGTGCTGGGCGAGTACAACGTCTCCGGTCCACCGTCTCTGTTGACTTCCAGCCTCCACTCAATGTGGGACTCTGCACATTTACCATTAGAATAAACGGTCACACAGCCGCTGAAATGCAACAGAACAGAATAAGTCAAAATGACCATGATTTTGTGTAGGAGGGGGGGCCATACCTTGACTTCATCATTCCAGCCACATTTTCTGCTGCCATATCTACGTTATGAATTGTTACACTTGAGTGTTGCGCCTGCTGTTGTATAGTAAGAGGAAATACTGCAAGGGCCGAGTCCGATCGTGTCTCCCGCTATCTCCAGCTGCAGCTTCCAACTTGGGTGAAAAAAGACGCGCAGATTCCGCGCAGATACCGATAGTCGCCCGGATCGATACTCCTTCCAGACCTTGGAACCAAGGTCTTCCTCGAATAAGAAGAACCAATAAGGATGAGGGGAAGGGGAGAGGGCCTCTCCCCTCATCCTTGTTTCTTCTTTCGAGGACGACCCATTCTTCTCTTCATCATTCTTCTCTTCATCATTCTTCTTCAGCTTCTCGTCCTTCTCGCTCATACGCTCTGACCACTGGAGGCTCCAGTGGTCAGAGCGTATGAGCGAGATCGCCTATTGCTCCAGTCTGGAGCAATAGGCGATCCCGGGCCTCTTTTGCTTTTGCATGTTCTTGAGCTCTATCAGCCTAGACAATGGTCATGGAACTACGGAAGACTTTCTCATGTCAGGGGTGTCATCCGGTTTGAACATGTTCAATCGGTTCATGCTCACATGGGCATTGACACTTTCTTGCAACAGTAACAGGCTCGTAGCTTGATGTGTGTAGGGAGCAATGAGCCCTGTAAGAAATAATGCAGTGCATACCATTATGCAAACTTTTTCGTTCCTTGCTACAGGGCCTGGAAATGTGAACAAATTTGCAAAAAATTTGATAACAGTTTTAGTGTAGCTAATTCTCTTAGATGACGCTAATTCCTAATTGTTCATATGAAACGCATCACACTGATCTCCAACGTTTAGTTTTTTTTCGTACATGATCTTTAAGAAGATTGGAGTGATGACTGGAGGTTGTGTGCCCTGCATGCATATACAAGTATTAACAATATGGAACAATACATAATAAAATATAGGGCCAATCACTGGCCAGACAGACCTTTTTTGTGTTTAATGTTTCTGTAGAATGTGAATACAGTATAACCAAGCTGACCTGCAAAAATGTCCAAGCGATATTACAATAATTGATGTCATTATTAAGCAAGTAGGGGAGGCGGAGTGGTGCTGCGGTAACGTATGCGCCCATGGATGTTAAGGTCCTGGGTTCGATCCCAGCCCGGGGACACCCCCTTCATCTCGTGCAGAGTTGGGTCGTCTCTGGCTTCATCTCGGATGGCATTTCCGAAAGACTAAGCCACCAGGGGGAGTTCACATAATGTACCACATGAGACATTGCACTTGCACTTTGCACATCCCCTCCTGTCTACCTGTCATCCTGCCCGTGGGCCCGGGCGTTTCAATGAGTAGGTTCCAATGTATAATAGTACAATAAAGGTTCCGTGTGATATACCCCCACCAGGGGTGAAAGCACTTACCCAGGATTATTATTATTATTATTATTATTATTATTATTATTATTATTATTAAGCAAGTAACCAAGGTGACAACATTTAGACCGGATTTTATTTCACAAACATGGTGCATGGAAACTGCAAGCTATTCAATGGTGACACGGTGACACTATGGCAGTCACTTTGGCTAACTTAGGCGTGACACTACAATGGTTCTGTTGAGAGGATAATTTTTGTTAAATTATTCAAACGTGGAAATATTGTTTTAAAACAATTTTGTCTATAGAAACTCACAGAGAAAATACTTCACTTCCAGCAGGTGGGAAATATTTTTCAAGGCATAATTTCCTAAATACGAAAGATGCTCTGCATGTGTTCCCAACAAAATACTACTTACCATGAACCTTAGCTCACGAGGAAGCCTGTTGTTGGGATACTGAAAGAGGAAAGTGGCCCTATCCTGTACAGATGCATTAAATCTGTTAGGCACGGAGTTTTCCTGACAGAGAGACCTAAAAATGGTCAATGTACATGTCAGATCGGTGTGCCAAAAATAATGGGGAAATCCTACTTTGCAGCCAGAACCACAATATTTTCGTAGTAGACCAGTTTCTGCTATGTACAGAGCCTGATGCAGACAGGTTTCATTGATTATCAACACTCGACAATTGGAATGCTTGAACAACTTTATTAAGGCACACACCTGTCTCGTAATCCTATTTCAAATCATAAGTCACAATTTTTGTTCATTTATCATTGGGCAAAAATGCTTCCAGGATTTGATACATTACATCTGGAGGAATCATAGACTTTGCTTCTTCCCAAAGCCCTGAAGACCTGAACTCCCTGACATGGGCAGTGGCATACTTGATGCATGTTTCCTTCAGATCGTGGCAGTTGAAAGTTACAGCCTGGCACAAACATGTGCTAATGTTGCTAACATGTAAATGTTGACCCAGATACATTTCACACATTTGCTTAAGATCCTGCAGGTCATACTTCTCAGCTGCCTCTAGTATACCACCTTCCCCACATGCCATTGTGTCAAGGTGTTCAGGCTGTTTGTCAGTGTACATGTAATATAACATCTCCCGTATTACATCAGACTTAAAGCCAGTTATTTTGACCTTTCCTTCGCGCTTTTCTGACATGTCTTGGTGAAACATGGCAGAAAATACTGGGCTCCTGGCAGATAGCACTAGCTTGTGGGCTTTTACTTCAACATTATCTCCACCCACAAGGATCACATCATAGTCCCAACCCTCTTCATACATCTTTTTAAAATCATCAGAAAGTGTACTCTTGTAAGTGACCAGAGACGCTTTCTCTTGCTTCCCTACCAATGTTAAGTTCACAGCAAAGCTGACTCTCCGGCCTGCATTGTTTTGTGGCAAGTACGCACCATCACCCCACAAGGAAGGAACGTATTTTGGAGGGAAGCTGGGTACTTTCCACTTCCAAATACCCTCTCCTAATGATGTATCTTGTAAGCCAATAAACATGAATTGAAGTGGAACACGTGGTGGAGGAATTAGCTCAGCATTTACACGATAAATGGGCACATGTGAGGGAAGTGGTTCATTCCAAATCCCCAGTTTCGATGGCTCCAAAACATTACAATCTGAGGATAGTGGGGCTATCTGCACACATCGAGCGTAAACAAACACGCAAGAATCAAAGCCACTTGTCGCCCGATCCAACCACAGGCTCCAAACTCCAGGAAATCCAGTGACAGACGTGCTGGGCGAGTACAACGTCTCCGGTCCACCGTCTCTGTTGACTTCCAGCCTCCACTCAATGTGGGACTCTGCACAATGAGTATAAACCTTCACAGAGCCGCTGAAATGCAACAGAACAAAATAAGTATGTAATTATTTGAAGCGTGAAATTTCGTAACTCTGCTAATTTTGGTAGGGGCCATAGCCTACTATATACCTTGACTTCATTTCAGCCACATTTTTTTCTGCCATATCTGTGTGCCGTTATGGATTGCTCTTCTCACACTTGAGTGTTGTGCCTGCTGTGTTGTAGTAACAGCCTAACAGGAAATACTGCAAGGCCGTGTCTCCGTTACCTCCAGCTTCCAACTTCGGCGTAAAAAGACGCTCTCAAGGCCGCTTCACAAACTCGGCGTTGCGAAAGCGTGGCGTGTGGGCCTTACGCTCATCGCACGCAGAAAGTCCACCCGATTGGACGCCAGCGCAACGCCCGCGCTCGGTCATCGCACGCAGCATTTGTGAATAGCCCTTCGCAAATTTTCCGCTCTCCGTACGCCCCGCTCGCGCAAATCCGGGTTTGTAAAACGGGCATTTCGCCCCGCTTTCGCAACGCCGAGTTTGTGAAGCGGCCTTCAGATTTTAGGCTTTTTAGCGACGGGCAAAGTTCAACCGATACCGATAGTAGCCCTGATCGATACTCCTTCCAGACGGTACTGTATATGACGTACCTTGCTTACTCTCATTGATCATAATTATACAGGGGGGTACAAGTAGATGGAAACTTTGACAAACTTTGGCAGTTTTCCTGATACAGATGAAATTGCTTAGAGGCAACGGGGGATGACAGGCAGCAAAAACATGTTGGGGTGTTCATCCTTTGGATCAGGAAATTTGAGTCCTGTAATAAATAATGCAGTGCATACCATTATGCAAACTTTTTCGTTCCTTGCTATGGGGCCTGTAAATGTGAACAAATTTGCAAAAAATTGGATAGCTGTTTCAGTGTAGCCTATTCTCTTAGAGGATGCTAATTGTTCATATGAAACACATCACACCAAGAGCTAATAACTGAGAGCATGTGACAAGTCCTTTGCCGTGACTGCACCTCTGATGGACCAGGGAAGTGTTGAGATTAGTTTCCCTCTGGCGCG
>JYFJ02008438.1:0-12574 GCA_000934665.2 Catajapyx aquilonaris
GTTTCCGGACACGGTTTCCTATGTCAAAAATGTTTGTCTTGGTCCCCTCTATTACCCCTACAAGTTTGTCGATTGAATTCATTTACACCCTGTATATTAGTTGCATTGCTGTTATGATTATTTATTAAAATTAAGTGAATTTTGAATAGAGAAAGGCTATTTTTTGTTTAAGGTATATAGTCTGGTGACCCAGGGTAGCTTGCCCCCTAGGGTAACTGGTTGTTTACTGCAATCCTTTTACATATGTTGCCATGGTGATTGCCCGCGGGCAAGCTTACCCTGGGTCACCAGACTAGGGGCCTAAATGTCCTACCCATTGTTTTTGCTGATAGATCTAAAACCTAGATCTTTTAACCTAGAGTAGGTCTTAGGCCCCTAGTCTGGTGACCCCGGGTAAGCTTGCCCGCGGCCAATCACCATGGCAACATATGTAAAAGGATAGCAGTATAAACAACCAGTTACCCCAGGGGGCAAGCTACCCCGGGTCACCAGACTATATACGGTACCTTAAAGATTGTAATTTTGAATAAGATTACCAAGCTAAAAAGGAAAGGAAAGGAATAAGATTACCAAAGGTAATAATAATAATAATAATAATAATAATAATAATAATAATAATAATAATAATAATAATAATAATAATAATAATAATAATAATAATTCATACCCCGTTATCAGCCATCGGCTCTTTAGGGGGGAAGTTTGTTTTGCCTGGAACTCTTTGCATTTTCATTTTACTGTGCTCTTTGGGATAGGATAGGGACGGAAGGAAGCGGCTGTGGCCTATTAATTATGGAAGCAACTCCGGAATTTCCCTGGAAGGACCGTGGGAAACCACAGAAAACCACGGCGCACATAGTACTGTAGGCATATACTGATGCCGCAAGGAATGATAAATGAGTATGGGACAGGAGAAGCAAGTATGTGGCATGGGATTTTTCCAAGTGGGCTTTGCAATTCTGTGAAGCTTTTCAGAAAAAAAAAAACTGACTAACACACTGAAAGTGGAAATGCACCACATTCGGGTAAATTAAATAAATATTTACTAAAATTTATAAATATTTACTATTATTTGCTTTTATCGACTTTGGGTCATATTTAGACTACTTATTTTGTGTATCAATTGACTCTGGATATAATATACAACAGATTCTTGGTTAAAGCCGACTGATTTCTGTGGTCTCCTGAAGCCTGTTATATCCAGAGTCTAATGTATTAAAATCAGGATATAAAGCCAAACTTAAAATATGTAAGTTGAGAGTGCATTAGGGCATTAGGCCATTAAAATAAAGCTTGCCTAGGGTCGTCCAGTAAATATTTTGACAGGAATAGTCTGAGTCGAACTATCTTCATGCTTTGGAATGGGAAGAGCTTGCAGAATGGGTTGAGGAACTCTGGCTTCCAGCACAAGAGGGGGTGCTCTCTGCATTGTTGCCACAGCCTCGAGTTGTGCAAGAAAAGCCACACATGGCTCTGGCCGTACAGGAGGTAGTCGTCTGAAAAAAGCAATCGCCTTCAGTTGTCGAGTCCAATGGAAAAAGGTAGGGCTAGAATAAAATAAGAAGGCAATATGACTGTACACAAAGTACTCTAATTTGAAAAACACATTAGTACCAGTAGAACGAGGTCACTAGTCGTTACTGACCGTGTTGCATTACCCATTGCCAATCGGGTGCTCTAACCACTGAGCTAACAGGAGCTGACATAGTCATTACTGACCAGTACATTTCAACAATTCAAAACGAACTTGTGTAATGAGTCATGCTTGTAAAAGAACTCTACATTTTGACTTAATATCAATACTGTAATGTCAAATGTTTAGAGCACATCATGCGTTTATGTATTTATTAATTTTAAATTCAAGCATTCACGAGACTGTAATCAAATAGATTTTTGGACCTTGTTTTAGAATTTATCCCGTAGTGTGCAGATGACAGGCAGTGTGAGAAATGTTGGCTCTCAGCATGGCAGTCATGAGCAACTCCAATAAGCATGCAGCGAGTGGTGTGCAACTTGAAAGTGGGAGGGGACTTCATGCATGTGAGGGATAAACCCCCTGAGTGCATATAGGAGTAGGAATTGAGGTTAATTCAGAATGTGTGGACTGCCCTTTCGCAGGCCGTGATTTGCTTGCACTAAATATAGCTGCAGTCTACAGTATTGCGGAATGCTAGCATTTTAAAGAGATAGAGGAGACTCGCACACCACATCTCAGGCGACTTTAAATACTCTTAAGAATTAAGATATGCCTCATGTTGTAATATTATAATGTGCAAATATGTTTGTTTTTAGAAACGTTTCTAGCATGAAGTCAGGTCACTGATCAACTGCAATTTTTCGAAAGTAACTCCTTCAGTTTGTTCAGCATTATTTTCCAGCACTGAATCCCAGCATTTCAAATCGCCCTATATCGTGAATCCGGTGCAAGTGACATAAAAATGAGAAGTTGTTTCTCACTGAAGACACACTGCACTGCGAGAACTTACCCAGACCAGTGTAATTACATTGCAGTAGTTGCTTGATGAGTTGCACAGCCTTTTGAGAGGCTGGACCGCCTCTGATCTGAACTATGTCGTGGTGAAGCAGAGGCTCGTAATGGTAGTAGTTTGCCGGATGACTATCCAGAACATCCCCTAGAAAGGTCGATCCCGAACGCCAGCTTGTCACAATCACATTCCTGACCGGCTGACCTCCCTTGTCCATCAAGAGGTCATCTGCTGTCCTGCAATTTATAGGATCGAACATTAGCACAACATTAATTTTTCTTCTACAGTTAAATCCTTACTTTCCCGATGGATATACGTATTTCTGCAGCTCCTGTCCATTCAGCAACTCCTGCTTCATTAATACGTAGCGAAGTTCTTCGTCGAAAGTGTAGTTCACTGGGCGATACAAGGAGCGTTCCAAGTCTTGAATCTCTATGCTCTGAAATTATTGCCGGTTCAGCCGATTAGCACAGCGCTAATTAACAGTACAAATCAATCGCACCTTTGGTTTGTCTTCTTTCTTGGCATCTTCTGGTTGGATGCTTTGCAGTTCTCTCCTGGAGTCTGGCGCTCTTTCGTAGGTGGGAATCACAGTCATCTGCGACAAGCGGTGTCCGATGACAAAAACCAAGAGCCCCATGGAGAACACCAGGGCTAGGTTATAGCAGTTGAAGCGGTGGATTTTCGTTAGACTGTGAGAAAAAGAAGAAGAAAAAAAGAAGGAATAACCGCATCAGCATCAGCAGCACAGCAGATGCATCTGACAGAGCCAGTGGAGCGAGAGGGTTTAGCTTTCCGAGCCGCTTGCCGCTGATCTCCTTCCAAGGAAAACTGTCATGGAAAACTAGCTACGTGCAAGATGGAAACTCCCTAGCGGGCCAGAAATTTCTTTTTTTCGCCTCTTTTTTACTGGAAGTACACTTTGGAGAGAAGAAGTTTTTTATTCATAGGTGTTCAATCATTCAGATATGGATTTACACATATATCCCCGCTTTCGAGAAAGCACCCTCGTGGTCAGGGGGCAAGGAACCGTAAACTTTAAAGGCAGAATTGAAACGTACTGCTTCCTCAAAATTTTACGATATCATTTTTGACTAACACTATTTTATACACTGCTTAAGTCACTTCGCATCGCGTTTTCGGCGAAATGTCACGCGCTGCAAGTGATTATGCAAGAGATATCCCGCACATTTCGGCAGTTCGCTCAGTAGAAAGTCGGGTTGAATTACACGCCGTCGTGGAGATGGAATTAAGATCGGTTTCAGTCCCTCACGACAAAAGGTCCGTATGCGACGTAATGCATTGGGGAAAAGCAGTCTTCGATTTTCAAACCCGCTTGGGAAATCCGAAGCGACATTGTCGTATCATACGAGACCAAATTGCTTTCCCCCTAAGGCCTTTTCCAGCAGAGGGGGGGCGCAACTGATGGTTTCAAAACACTAGGCCGACTGTAGCTTCGAGCCACGTAACTTTAGACTACCTGACACATACTGCATGTGTATTTTGAATCAATTTTTGGAGGCTCTATTCGGGTTGCGTAATGGATGTTTTATGTATGGTTTTTACTTACCAGAAGCCATGGGCAAGGGCGGCCAACGACGGCATGCTTCAAGTGAGTCAAGTGATGAGAAGCCTGACACCCATGGAAAAGGTGCCGGCCCGCCTTCACCTGGTCACCCAAGACTTCTGTCGAGTCCAAGACACTGCTGAAATTAAATATTGAACATTCAGTTTTGACTAATAATAAATTACTAATTATTTTATCCTCCTATGGCTGTAGGACAATTATTTTCGAACTTGGAGATATGCTTCAGGGGAACTTGCTGTTGCTGGAATTTTCATTTGGAAGTTTAACCAAGCATGGAATTAAACTTGTGGGAATGAAGCCGATCGACTCCAGCAATCACCCAAGCTCAAGAGACAAAACCCCTTTCTCTGTGCCCAAAATATCAGCAAATTCATACCACAAGCAAGCGAACACTACAATAACACAAAAATAAAGCCCACCTCCACAAGTCGATGTGCAGCGTTACGGTAGTCATACGTGTCTAAACTCATTTCTGTACATAACCCGAGTGGCACAGAATCTGGGGGACCATATGGTGGTAAAGAATTATTAAGGAACAATGAAATATACATCTTTACAAATTTACATAGGCAGTACATATGTGACCTCGATAATCAGATGTTATATCCACGTCTGTGAGTGCTGCTTGTGTAAGTTATTGCGTTTAAAATGTAAATCAATGCAAAAAAAGCAATAGTATTGTCCTAACTGTATTCAAATGACTGTACAGTGTGCATGTTGAGTATTCTCGTGATATACATGGACATTGCAGAAACTAGACCTTATCGAGGTCACGGAGAACGCGAGGGCACACTTTCCTCGTCATCGGAATTCATTCCCCTTCGCTTTTTTACTGCAGTTTCCTCCAGTTTTGTTTGGGTTCATACGATGTGTGTTCTCATGAAAAGAGCATCCGGGAGAAAACCACCACCTTGATGTCCAATGTGACATCAAGGTAGGAAATGTCGATACTGTGACGGGTTTGCGAACACCTAAAACTGTAGGTTCATTTCGTTGCCAAATCATAATTATGATGGATAGGGAGTAGTAGTAGGTAGGGGTGAAAAGGGAAGGAAAAGGATAATTATATGGGAATAAAGAAACGACCAGTGACTAGCGAGACTGTTGCCAGTCAAAGGCCCAGAGTGAGTTCCGGCCATGGTCTTAGAAAAACAGGCCTGGACACTCCCACCTACCCCCTGCCGGGGCGTTTTGCAGAAGGTGCTCTCGTGCTCACTTGAGAGCCAGAGAGCGCCATGAGACATTTCACTCTCCGGATAAGTGGCGACCCTACCGGACTAGGCTGAACTTTATTGGTACAAAAGGGAAGCGCTACATGCGGGCCCAATATGGCCTCCGGCGCCCATGTTGGGTCCCCCAATGTAGCGCTTCCCTTTTGTACCTGTAGCTATATTTAGAGTGATTTTTTATGATTGATTTATTATTAAATTTTAGTGAGCATTATTTTTTAAACATGTCAGACTAGGGTTAACTTGTGTTTTCCAAGTGACAAAAGATATATATCTCACTCCAAATACGTATTAAACTTATTACCCTGGTTAGATTTCGCCCTTCGTATGCAAATTTTGAAGGAGACAATTAAATAATTGCATTTAAAATGTGGGCAGCCATGTTGGAGCTCCTGACGAGGGTGTTGTCATTAGAGCTTTCCTATTGGTCAGGCAGAATTATAGTTTTGGTGTGGAGTTTTGGCCTGAGTCTTGCCCAGGGCTAGGTCGCCCTGGGGCAGTCAGAGGTGGCCAGTAGTCGTGTCAGATGGTTTTACACTGGTATTATACAACTTGACAGTCAGTTATGAAGGACACTCACTTTGACAGCGCTCTACAAGAGCTTGTTTTTATTTACAAAAAGAGAAATGCTTTAAACTTCACCTTGCAGAAACATGTGGTCATAAGACTTCCAGTTAATGTAAGGATGGTGTGCAAATACCCTTACGTAACAAAACCAGTGTCAATGCTAACATGTCATGAAACGTTTAAACTTTATCAACCAATTTTGATGTAACAAGAAAAGTGTCAATATTTTGGCAAAGGTGCAACACATACAAATCACACGAGAAAACCTGAGCAACATTTTTGTTTTCTGGATGTGTATACTGCAGTTGCATAGAACACCAGGGCACTGGCATTAGCTCCTCCAAAGTAGATTTCATAGATGCACTCAGCTGTTTTGGTTCCATTTAAACTCTTCCACAGGATTGAACACTCGCTGATGAGTTTTGTTTTGAGCCTCCGTGTAACCCCAGAGGTTCATGGCAGTCTTGCATACTTTCTGTATGTTTTTCACTTCATCATGAGTCAGATCCTTCCTCCAATGGAATGGAGCTGACCGTGAGTCTCTGAAGGTGCTTGAAACTCCACCAATATTGAATTTGGTATGCGTGTCGAGGAAGTTAGTCACTGCAGGATGGAAGTAGAGCCCGAAGAACTTGAATAAATCCATGACGCCTTCATATGGCTTTACAGACAGGTCTTCGTATCGGATCACTCTGGAAATACAGAAATGGGAAATATAGTTAACTGCATTACATACCTCATAGGGCTACTTATGCAAGCAGCAACAATAATAATACTTCATGTGAATAGTATTAAGTCATTAAATATAAGACATTTGATTTGTACTATATAGAGTGAAACAGATTAGAGCAGATTTGCTTTGGTTTCACTATTCCAATACTCAAGAATTATTAAACCTTATGTTCAAAGTACCCTACATATTAAACTGGCAATAAGATGCTATATTTAGTACTGTACTGTACAAATAATACATGCCAAGTTTTTAAATTTACATTGATTAATCCACAAATTTATTTATTGAAATGTGAGTGGGAAACCTGAGAACACGAGAGCGGCGAACAAATTGGGGAAAGTGGATCTGAAAGCAATATATCAGGGTGATCAAACTTTTTGTCGTTTTAGCTATTGACAAATTCGGTGTAATAGGCCAAAGAAACCTTACCTTTTGGCCCAGACATTGCAAAATGAGCTGACAAAATATAATACAAAACGACGACGCTACAAAAGTGCATCAGGCTTGTAGGACCAGGATAGCCTTCACTTCACTTCACCTTTTCGCTTCCCGCCTCCGGAATATTCCGGAAGCCACACAAGGGCTCACGGCCGCACGACCGGGCGGCCGCCGCGCCGCCGAGCCGCGCTGGATTCCGGCACGGCACTGCCCAGGTAGCACAAAAAGTTGGGCCAATATTGGACCAATGTTGGCCCAAGATTCAAGCTATTGGGCCGACATTTCGTCCAATATTGGCCCAACTTTTGTGCTACCTGGGTGATGAGCCAAGTGGTGTGGGTTCCGGTATCTTGCGGAATGCGCCCAGCACAATTTTATTGTCATATCTCCTCGCATATCTCTCAACTGATGCATGTGTTGGCCCTGAAAAGGGCCGGTTCGAGCGTGTTTGCTGGAGGGTTTTACAGGAGGTGCCCAAAGTTGCGCCCTCCTCGGCGCTGCTGGCAGATCCTGGCGCGGTCCATGGTGTCCCTAATGTGGACAGCTCGCAGGGTTACTGGGGTCACGGCAGCGCAGGCATCTCTGATCCTCTGCTGCAGGGCTGCCAGAGCCGGTGGTTCAGTTTGGTACACCACCCAGGCAGCAAGCAATATGGGGGCAACATTGGGGCAACATTGGGGAAGCCGGCGCAACATAGCCCAATATGACCGATGTTCAGCCATGATGTCCATGGGGACAGAGACACAGCGGAATATCGGGCCAAGATTGCGCCAACATGGAACGCCAGTGTCGGCTAATATGTGAAACATTGGCCGAACATGGCAATCCATGTTCGGCCAATATTTGCTACCTAGGTTTCAAGCCATGATGGGCCCACATAGGCGACATATTGGCCCATCAACGCCACCACGCCTACATTGCCATGATAAAGCCACCATTGCGGACATGTCGGCTCCACATTGCCAAGAAATTTAGCCATCCATTAGCCGATATTGCGGATACATCGGCTCCACATAGGCAACATTGGCCACCCAGGCAACACAAAAAACGGCCCATGATTGGCACTGTATTGGCCCATGGTCGCGAAACTGAGCATTGCTTGGCCGATCTAGCTGGTTTACGGCCAATGTCGGCCCTATAACGGCAACAAATCTAACCCCGATGTGACTCCCTCAGAAAGCAGTGTGGCGGTTACCGGTCTACGGCCAATTTCGGCCCTAAAACGGTAGCCGATCTAACCCCGATGTGATTCCCATGAAGCACTGCGGCTATTACCGGTCTAAGGCCAATGTCGGCCCTAAAACGGCAGCCGATCTAACCCCAATATAGCCTCATGGCAGCTCCCCGCGTCGAGATGGCGCTGACGTCGGATTATGTCTTCTCCGATTTATCCCACAACAATGCGAATAATTTTGGTCATTGCACGTGTGCAAACGTGGCAGGAGACTCCACTGCATGCGGCTCATTTACCCCCGAGGTACTTCATTGTGACATTAATTTGCTAGAGCCGTTCGATGGCAATGCTGTTTGGTGCGAGCAGGAGAAACCGCGGTATGGAAAGGCGACTTTTTCTGCGAAGCTGAACCAGAACAGTCATACAAGCCGGGCACTTACAGACTTCTATGAAAGCAAATAAACCAACCAACCATCAACCAACGGCCCTCCAGACGTCACCCGGTCACCAACAAGCTAATCATTGCCTGCCAATGTTGGGATATATCGAGAAAAGTTGCAGAGGGCAGCATTGCACCAATGACAGTGGCCAATGATGTCCCAATTTGCATTTTCCAACATTGGCTCCATGTTGGGGTTGCCCATATTGGGCCATGTCCGTCTGCCAATATTGGGATATATCGAGAAAAGTTGCAGCGGCCAACGTTGCACCAATGATGGTGGGCAATGCTGGCCCATTAATGGTTTCCATGTTGTAGCCAATATTGCCCCAATATAGATTGCTGATGGGGCACAGACTTGACATGACCCCAAAGAAAATAATCAAGTGGGGTCAAGTCAGGTGACCATGCAGGGCAGGGCACCATAGACTGCCACGACCGATCCACTTGCTGGGGTACTTCCTATCTAGCCAGGCATGGACACAGCTGCAGTGGTAGTGAGCGAGGGGGTGCCCCATCTTGCTGGAACCACATCCCGCGTCACATATGGCATAAGGCACATCGTCAGCCTTTCAGGAGCTGCAGGTACGTGTTGCCGGCTTGCCGCTCAGGGAGCCATGGAAAAAGTAGGGCGCGACAATGTGGTAGCCGACAATCCTGCACCAGACGTTGACCCGCCAGTTGTCCTGAAAGTGGGTGTCACGCACCCACTGGGGATTTTCTTGAGCCCAGTATGTTGTAGTGCATAATGTGGCAGTTCACCACACCAGATCGCGAAAACTGGGCCTCGTCCGACCACAAGATGAGGTGCGGATTCGTACCTCTCCCCGACACCAGCCAGGCGCAGTAGTCCACTCGCCGCTGGTAGTCCCCACTCCTGAAGGCTTGCGTCAGGTGAGTTTTGTAGGGGTGATACCGAGCACATTGCAGGATATTCCACACAGTACCAAAGCTGCAGGCGAAGAGATTCCTACCTGGGGGTAGACTGCCACATATGCCCGGACTGCAGCCTCCAATGTCTCATCCCTGACAGGACAGCGATGACTTTCGCCATGTCGCAACAGTACAAAGCTTCCAAGCTCTCGCAGGTTGGCCATCAAATGCTGGATGAAGCGTTCTCCGGGGTGCTTCCGGTTAGGATACCTGTATGCGCACAACCTTGCGTGCAATGTGCAGCGACCTCTCCGCAACTAGCATGGAGCACAACCATGTCCCACATCTCTGCATTCGCAAATGCTGAACACATGGCTGCTCTAATGGCATTCGAATTTGTTCGAATCAATCTTCATTTGTTTCGTGTTGTTTAATATCAACTGTTGTTATTTCCAATTTCTGATTTCAACAACTGGTTGCTAGCCACGACTACAATATACAATATTACCTCTCATAATGCGGTACGCCGGTATAAAACGAGGTCGACCAGCATGCCGGTATAACCCAGGAGTGGCCGGCACGCCGCAATAACTGAGATAGATTTCCGTAATTTTGATCCTTGCCAAATTTTTTGGAATGCATCTGGTACTGTACCAAGTACCATACTAAAATAATGTTACAATGAAAATGGGTGAGTGTACAAGCTGTGAGAATATGCAACTTCTGTTGCACAGTGCACATAAAAAGTGTAGATTGTGTGACCAATCCTATCGTCAGCCTGCTTTGACAGGGGAACCCCCTGCTCCAACATACTTTTTAAATAGAGATTATTGCCAGAAAATGTGCCTTTTTGATAGCTTTTATGTGAATTTTGCTTTTCAGGCAAATGTAAAGTTCGGAAAGGATAATGTAACTTATGTGAAAACCTCGCCTTATACCGGCATGCCAGTATAGCCACCAGATCGTGCATTTCTAAAAACTGGTCGACCTCACCTACACCGGCATGCCGCAATATGAGAGGTAAAGCAGCTAAGGCCGAATTTGTCAATATAGCTAAAATGACAAAAAAATTTGATCACCCTGTATTTAACTTGCAGAGATTGTAATAATATGTGCAGTGTGCAATTGCTCAGTACACTTTAAATTGACAAAAAAGAGCTTTGTATCCTGAATACTGTACAGTGAAACCTGCCTCTAGAGGACTTGCTCCATTCCACAAAATTTTCTGTGTTGAGCAATGCTCTGTTTTGTGTGATAGAATGATGTGGAAAATCCCCTGCTGGGACGAAACAGAAGTTCCCTTATGGGCAATAGACAAGTTCCACTGTAGATGGCATAATATAAGTTATTATGCAATGGGGTTTACAGAGCCAAAAACCCAGTGTACGAGTACATGACCAGGAATGAAATAGATAACTTTTTCTTTTTCTTTTTTTGAAATCATAGTTTAGTTGGTTTTATTATGGGCCATTCTAATGCGCATGATTTAGCAGACCAATTTGCCAATTGGGGTTTTCAGGCAATCTCAAACTAACTTACAGTGAGTGATATGTCTTGTGTTGCTCCATTAGGCTACTGCAGTTGCATGTAAGTATGTAACTATTGACCTTTTCACATTCTACAGTACTGATCACTATAATATTCACATTGGGAAAATGTTCGCTATGAATACCAACTTTCAATACAGGTATTGGTCTACAAATGGGGTTACGTTCCTGAAAATGTCCATAAGTCGGATTTGTAGATAACTTGGGTCCCTTAGGAACAGTGCATATATACAGCTTAAATATTCTGCTCCAACAAACCGCTAACATCAAGTGTGTCGGTTTACATGCGTGAAGAACGTAGTTTCCCAATTATTCATTTATTATGTAGTATTTGTTGAACTTGGTGTCAGTCAACGTAAGTAGAAGAAATGTAGAAGCAATTGAAAGTGGAGGAATAATTATAAATTTTCCTTTCCGGGAGCCTTGGGAGCTAAGTATGTATCACCGTAAGCCAGGTCGATCGTAAACTGGGGACTACCTGTATAAGATGGGCCAACCATTTCTATGCATGCTTACTGCCAAATAGAAAATAATACTTGATAGTCCCAATTTGTTTCTAATATATCATGGCAGTTATACCAACCTGAACCGGTCTTTGTATTTCAAGCGCATCCAATCTGCAGCTGTATAGTCGCTGACCAGATCAGTGCACAACCGACGTGGATCATCACAGTCTGGGTTTCCTGGGCACCAGTCACGATGCTTCCTGGACTGCATCGTTCCTCTGGGATCTCTCACCATGTACAGGATGCGCACATTCAGGCTGAAGGGAGGAGATGTGTTACACAGTGCCCAAGTTAGCTGCAGGGTGAGTACTTTTGAAACATCACAATAAAGTGCAATATCCTCATGCCAAAAAGACACTGCTCTTTTTGAGGCATGGAAAAAGGGGTCAACATACACTATATCCGTGCTAAATCCTTTTGAATTTACATGCATTGGATTTTGCAAAGATAACATGCATACTGTTTTATGTTTTGCTCTTCAGTCCTTTGAGAAAGGAAATACAGTCGAGTTTCTACCCTTTTCCTTCCAATGGAAATAACAGACCGTCCAATAATAATTTGTGAATAGTGTAACTAAATCGCCTTGTGGCCACGATTTCCTATATGAATATAACAATAAAAATAATAATTGGGTTTAGTGCACCACCCTTGCTGGGCATCTGGCACTGTACCTGTATTTTTGCTATTTATATGTACAAGCTCTAGTCCTTTTTTGTAATGCCCAGGTGCCACGAGCGAGGGGGGGATGAGAGGGAGGGGATGTGCAATGTGCAGTGCAGTAAAGGTGCTGTGGTCATTTTTGTGAATTCCCCCGGGTGGTTAGTCTAGTGGAAATCCCACCCTAGACGAAGCCAGAGATGACCCCGAACTCTGCACGAGATGAAAGGGGGAATACCTGGGCTTGGTATCGAACCCAGGACCCTTGCATCGGTGGGCGCATACATTACCGCAGCGCCACTCCACCTCCCCCAATTTCCTATGGATGTCATAAAAC
>JYFJ02008442.1:0-12390 GCA_000934665.2 Catajapyx aquilonaris
CCGATCCTGTCCCTTGCTCTTTTTTCCCTCCAAAAACCGTCAAGGCCAGAGTCGGCCAACTCTGCCTCGATCTCCACAAGGTCCGTGCCTTGGCTATTAAAGAGCAGCACCAAGGCACGGGCCACCTCACTTCATCTGCAGCCTTCAACCAGAGACGACCGACCTCCGATCTTCGCAGCAGGCAGCACGACCTCCAAGCTCCGCAGACGCAGCAGCCGCAGCAGCCGCAGCAGCAGCAGCAGCACATCAGTCAACGGTCCTTTTCAGGACCAGCATTAGAAACGGCCCTTTTCAGGGCCAACACGAGATTCCGTAAAGGGTCACCAAAGGGGCTTTATTTATATACTAGATACTTGATATGCATGGTGGTCATAATTCCCGTCCGAGGCTCATTGTTGGCATTGAACTACTTGTTTCGTAGCAGTTAGCCTATTTTTCCGTAATTTATTACTTTTAAAGGTAACTGCTACAAAATAACCAGTTCAATGCCAACTAATAAGTGGCTCTATACTATTAGTCATACAAGGATTTGGGTCACCCTGTACTGCAAAACTATATTTAATACATAACATTAATTACGCCTGGATAAACATATCGTATTATTACACATCACTTATGTATGAGTTCACATTATATGCGTAAATTAAACATATGAGTTTACATTTAATGTGCATAAATTGAACACATAATTATGATATGCGTCAAATTTTACATGAGTTCACATAAAATGTGCATAAATTTAAACATACGCGTATATGAATCCACATTAGGTGCATGAATTGGACATATGAGTTCACATCAATATTGTGCATAAATTAAACATATGATATGCGTCGATTTAATTTAAGTTATCAGGTTACATAAACTGTGCATAAATTAAACGTACGTGTATACACATACATCCGCATTATATGCATGAATTAGACATGAGTTCACATTATATGCATGAATTAGACATGAGTTCACATTATATGCATGAATTAGACATGAGTTCACATTATATGCATGAATTAGACATAAGTTCACATTATATGCATCAATTAAACATGTTTTAATTCATATTTCTCATGCATGAATTAACAATTACAGGTAGCCTACATCCAGTTTTTATCACTTCCTGATTTTTATCGACTTCATCAAAAAACTCAAACCATCTGGAGGTGAACTATTACCCCTTTTCTGTTTGTGAAGGTTTATTACAGCTAGAAATTACCGCACTTGATTAATTTCCATGATATCCTATTACATACCGCCATATTGCTTAGACAGGAGTTCTTAAACTGTGGGGTACACCTCCCCGGGGGAGGTTCGGACAGACTCCAGGGGAGGTGCGAGTTGCCACAAAAACTGGAAATAGTTTTATCTGCAAAGGTGGGCACAGCTAACCTAAAAATCAGCTTCTCTAACAGCTGATCAGCTAACTACAAAAAATTGGATTTGCTAAATAGCTAATGCTAAATGGCTAGAAAATAAGTTAAAGCTAATGCTAACAGCTAACAGCTAACTTCCTTTTTTTGCTCCATGACCCTTGAAAAACAGACCTAAGGTGATAAAGCCTAGGGAGCATTGCTACACATGCGCCTTATTTAGTTATTTACTGTTCCGTACAAAAAGAAATAAACAAATCCAAAGAGGAAAAAAGTTTATATGTTTCAGAAGAAAGCTACAAAGACGGGCAAGGCAAAATTTATATTAAAAAACTGGTAGCTATAATATAATCCCGCGAACCGAAGTGATCGGAAAATAGTTTTGGCCAGGTAGACAGAGAATTTACAATCCGGCATCTAGCCCTGTAGTACTGGTCTATTTTAATCCCTGCCTGGAGTGGAAACAATGCAAGTTTAAAAAGGAACAGACAGCGAGACAGGAACACGAATGAATTTTGTTAGCTGAATTGATTTAGCTGCAGTGCGGCACTAATTAAGTGGGAGCTAATTAGTCAGCTAGCGGCCTGAAAAGTTAGCGGAAACAGATAATCAGCTGACGCAAAGTTAGTCCAGCTATTAGCTGTTATCTGATTAGAGGCGCTAATGCCCACCTTTGTTTATCTGTTACATTCATTACATTGACTTTAAATGCGCAATTTTGGAGAAGTATCGTATTTTTCTGACAAGTTACATGACATTTAAGGGGTGGTACGAGTGGTACCATAAGCTCGATTCCACGATCGAGCATCGCTGGGGAGGTGTAGGTCATAAGATCTTTCCCAAGGTAGGTGTGCAGCAAAATGCTTAAGAACCACTGGATTAGAGGTATAGCAGGCATGTCATTGGTGCCTCGAGGTGAAGGTTGCTTACCGAGTATGATTGATGGCAATTACTTGGCCAAATCGGATATGCAAGATGACGGCGATATAAAGCAGCACTGGCGAAATAACGAAGCCAGGGACAATCCCAATTACAGCTTGTAGTTATGGATTGAACCTTGCCAATTATTTGGGCCCCACATATTAGTTGTGGTGTTGTCGCCTTTCCAAGCAACTACCCTTCTGTCCAACACATAGGGCCGGTAGTATCTGTGCAATTTTAAAAGAAGAACTCCACTAATCTCGACAGAAATACCTTGCACAGGCACACATAATGAACTAGTATTTTGCCCAATTTGCCTTTAATTCAACATCCCTTACGCCAGGGTGAATCAGCTCAGATCAATTAGAAAACATCCGATCATAAGCAGGTATTCACAATCAAGCAGGTCATGCAGGTCAGCCAATTTGTCCAAACCTCTAGGGTAGAAAAGGGTTTGTTCCACCAGACCTGTGTCGATAAGCGTAAGCCAGTTCAGCCACCAACACCACCAGTGCACCCAGCAAACCCAGAAGCCACATGTTGAAAATGGCTTCCAACTTGGCCATTGTCATCACTTCATCTCGAACGTATGTCTTGGCAGCGATCTCTTCCGCCTCTAGGATCCTCCTCAGATTGCGGATGAAGTTCATGTACTTCTCGTGCTTGACGAAAGTGTCGAATAAATTGTTCTCCGCAGCCATGTCCACTACTTTTCTTTGAATGTGAAACAGTTGGGTTTGGCCTTTCGCAGTCGCAGCGAAGGCATAACCAGAGAATCTATCTTCTTGGAGGTACCGAAGGTTCATAGTCCCATCACTGGTCGTGTGAAGATACGTTGCTCTCTCAAGGAGAAGATTCACGCCAACGCAGACAACGTTATGTTGTCGAGTATTGCGCAGACAATCCTGAAGAGTGCCCTTCATTTGCATACGCTTGCATAACTCAACCACTACGGGATCATGAGCAAGTTTACAGTAGTGAGCTAGAAGGATATAGTTTAAGACATCCAATTCCAAATCCCAGTTGGCATCAATCGTTTCTTGCCCATTTGTTGGAACGAATTCTTCCGGGGGCCAGGTCAGGAAGGACACTAGTTTGGCCCTGTATCCAGTGGTGATCACGGTGACAAACATGAGCATACATGCAGTGAAGGTCAGTGAAAAATTATTCGTGTTGAAGCTTATATCCTGATCCATCAGAGCTCGCAAAATGAGGCCGACGGATTGTGTCAGTGAGAGATTACTGGTGGACGTGCGCCTCCATTTGGATATGTAATATGAGGAAATAAACAATGCTATTAAACTCGCTGCAATCAAGACCCAAACCAAGAGTGGATAAGGCATGAAGATCACCTTCCAAGTGACGATTCTTCGAGGGATTCTTGTCAGACCAGTTCCAAACGCGAATATGTAAGGCTGCGGAATGTTAAGGACTGAGTATGCATCCGCTGAAGGGAGAATGACTGGTATGGCATCGGTCTTGTTTTGTAATAGACTACCCACCAACCCTCCCCAGGTTCCGTTTGGGTAACGAGAGTCCAGCTCTGCTCTGAATTCTTCTGAAGTGTAATCAGCTGTTCCACACAAAGCTCTTTCCGTAAATACTCCAATTCTCTGGTACAGGTCAAGAGTAATCTCACCCTCAGCCTCATTTTGCTTCCTCGCCGCTGGCATGTCAATGTCTACGTAGAAACGAGTTCTGACAACCCCTCCATTCATCTTCTTCACATCGTAGTCTCGAAAGAAGAGATCCACCATGCCCCCACCACAGTCATCAGATGGATCGAACACTCCGAGATGCAGTATTTGTGGGTACCCTCCTTGTGCGCAGTAGAAGCAGACCGTGTCCACCTTGATCCGCCCATCGGGGCCATCCCCTGTGACCATGACCTTTAGCCTGAGGGAGGTGGCGGGTGGGGAGTGGGCCATGATCCTGTGCACCTCTCCTACCTCTTGAGCATGATGAGGATGAGTGTGACCATCAGTCCTGAAGTGAATGATGAATCGATCTTCCCCTGGAGCCACCTTGACCAAGGAGGCTGCGTGCATGACGAGTGGTGGCAGAGCGTGGACATGGGTGGGCATGAACAGGTGCAAAGTGCAGGAGAGTCCGGGCCAGAGACGGGACAGGAGCTGAGGCGGGACAGTGGTGAAGTCGTGCATCTGGTCCTGCCTGACCAGCCAGGGGTAGTCCTCAAGCGAGTGTTTTTGTCTGTCCGGACTGGAGGTGGTCATCCGGAGGGGGAAGGTGGGCAGGTACCTGTCCGAGTGTCCGATCAGGAGCTTCTGAACCGGGACGCTGAAGGAGACTGAATCGGTGGCGGTGACCAGCGTGCATCCAGCCAGATCCGCCCTCCGAAGGACGTGTCCCACCAGTCGGGACACAGACTCGTCCTCCTCCGAATCCTTGTCCAGGCTAATGTTATTTCCCAACACTATTCTCACAATCACCACCTGCCACACCAGGACACGTCCAAACGACCCCATGACTGCTGGCTAACAAGCACTTATTCTGTGCCACGTAGGCAGTATTCGCTGCGACGTATGATTACCGAGACACCCTTAGCAATGCCAATTACTTGGTCATATCATATTCAAGATGGAAAAGATTGGGATAATGCCACAATTAGCGTAAATCAATACTTCTAGTTTGCCCGCTCTAAGTCTACCACCGGTTGGATGAAGACAATATTTCGAACTCTTCGATTATGGATGGGCATTCACATGCAGTGAATAACTGTACAGTACAAATTGGGAGAGTCCTTCTTAATATGAGCACACTGAAAGTTTCCCTAATTATAAAAGAGGGATCCTTGATTTAATTCCGACTTAATTACTCGTTGCCATTGTATGGTTGATACGATCTCTGATCCCTCCAGAAGGCTGCATCTTTCGTGGGGTCTACACTTATCTGGTTTCTCATCATTCTGGCTTCCTTTGTAATGCCCATGCTATCGTCGTAGATATCTCGTAATTCTTCCAGGTATAGAAAGCAGGTAATTTTATTTCTGATACTGCATGGCGCCATATGATTGGGAAAGGGCTGACGTCAGTGAGGGCTAAGGAAAGGCGATATCCGGGGCCCACATTCACCTTGTCTGTGGCAAGAGAAATATTATCACCTATCGCTCTGTTGCAAGAGCTTTTATCTGCCTCAAGTATCTGGAATAATTTATTCCGTACAGAGTTGGGAAATGTTGTGATAGTTTCCACACTTAGGCACTGAAGAAAGGCCAAGGTCGATCGGGCCTACCTCAACGTGCCTGTTACGTTGCTTAATTAGCTCCCCNGCTCCCCCCCCCCCGTTGCCACGACAACTCATACAATGCGAGATCAATAATTATTCTTGGTACACAGCTATAATTATACTGTATAGTAGGCTACTCGTAGCCTACTTTGTAACAAAATTTGGCCAATTACCCCATTCAGTCGGGTTTTCGCAGCTCCATACACCAAGGGTGCCCACAAGTGGTTATACTCTACTGCTGGGGCAGTACAAGGTTTTACACCAGCAGTCCCAATACGTAGGCAAGTCTGGAAATATTCCAGTGGCCATCGCCAAAAAAGATAGCATTTCCACAAAATAAGCAGTTCAATGCTGACAAGTAGCTCTATTAGTCGTACAAGGATTTGGGCCACCCTCTACTGGATATAATATAATAATTATTAGGCATCCGGATAAAACATACCTCTATACAACATTATTACACATATTTCTTAAACATGAATTAAACATATGAGTTCATATTAGATGCATGAATTAAACATGAGTTCACATTAAATGTGCATAAATTGAAGATGTAATATTATGAGTCTACATTAGATGGATGAATTAGACATATTTTAATTCATATTTTGTATGCATTAATTAACGATTATACACTATAATATTGCATATGGGGTACTTATTATAGATATATTGCACAATGTAGTCGATTGCAAAATATATTATACCCGAATGCCAAGAGTCGAGGAGGGGCAGAAGTGCAGTTACTCTTTTCCCTCGCAACTTGTTTAAATGGCAAATTAGGCCTATTTTTAAAAACCAACAATCACAACAATTATTACTACAATATCTATAATTCATTAAAATAATATCACAATTTGTCATTTTCATCGTCAATCTGATTTCTGGGAATAAAATTATACTAAGATTCTACAATATTGATTTTTTTAAAGTGATACCCCTTGCCACCCCTTACGGGGTCTTCGGGGAGAGCCATTGCTCCCTTATAGCTATCGATTGAAGTCCGATAGAACTTAGACCATATTAGAAGCGCCCGGGCCTACGGGCAGGATGACTGAGAGGGGATGTGCAAAGTGCAGTGCAGTTACTAAGAGGGGTACATTTTGTGAGCTCCCCCGAGTGGCTTGTGTCTAAGGATCACCACCCTGGACGTAGCCAGAGACGACCCAAACTCTGCACGAGATAAAGGGGGGAAAGCCCGGGTTGGGGATCGCACCCGGGACCATTATATCCGTGGGCGCATACGTTACCGTAGCGCCACTCCGTCCTCCCATTCTACAATATTGATTCCCTTAAGGCTCTTGTTGGCTAGTGGACCAAATGGTGTTGAAAGGAGAGGCCCATCTTTCGGGAAAGAGATTAAAAATTGAGGGCGCATGCGTGTATTTATTTTGTGGCATTTTATTCAAAACTATTGAAATTTTGCATTCTTTATTAATAAATTTTATCCGTCATATCATGTTTTTAGCGATTAATGTCGGACATTGGCGGATATTGTCGAGCAACATTTCGGCGCACTTGATTCGGAAAGACCCCAATATTTCGCGAAATTAAGTTATTTGACTTCCGAAAGGTCACAAACAAAATCATTTCAGACAAAATGGATAGTCATTATTAGTTACGAGGTTCCTATAACGAACATCGAAATAGAGATTAATTTTTCTGTATACCCCGTGATAGGGGCTGAGGCTCTCTTCGGGGGGAAGGGGAGGTTCCCAACGGAGGTTCCCTGTGCTGTAGCTGGCTGTAGTCATTTCTGACATTCTTTAAACACCAGACCTTTTCTCCTGGCCATGGACAGAATACGGAGTGCAATATTCTGCCCGGACATGTCGGGAGAAAAGCGAAAAAAGACCTGGCCAAGCAGACGGCCGACGGGGACGGGATTTGAACCCCTGCCTCCCGCTTGGCTGGCCATAGCCACTAGACCACCCTGCCCGCCTTGGCAAGTGTACTTCCGTAATTCTCCGAGGCCCGGTGCAAGTGCATCCGGCTTACCCACACTTCCACCACTCTCCGACGCGAACACAGCAAGTCTTTTTACGCAAAAATCGGTCGGAGCGAGGTGGCATCCGTTCACAGAACACCCGTGGCGTCACCACTGAAGGTGTGGAGTATCAGAATGCGCCCTAGCTGACGTATCGTGAAAAAGCAACATGATGCAATAACAGATGACGTAGTGGCAGCATTGAGTAGGGGAGGAGGAGTCGACGGGTAGGGGGCAGTTATTTAGCATTACTTCACATAAATTGTGCATATATTGAACATATGATATGCGTCGATTTAACATAAGTTATCAGGTTGCATAAACTGTGCATAAATAAATTAAACATACGTGTATATATCTAATACATATTTCTCGACGTATATCCGTCTGTCTGTCTTTCTTTTGTGACCTAAACAGATCCATACGGAGGCCTCCACATATGCCCCAGGATTATCACTAGGGGTAGTTTTTCACTGGGAAGGTTTTAAGCACATTGGAATTGACCTCTGAGGTCATCCTTGGCCACAGGAGGCCAAAAGGACTTTGGAACACTCTTCTAATAATGCTCTATTGGCTGTAAACATCACCTGTCTTGGGTTACCTGGGCAACGTCCCATTCCTTCTCTGAATGCCCAAGGCCATGAATCTCCCCCTCCCCACTGCTCCCCCCCTTCCTGTCCCATGCACCCACCCTCCCACTCCCCCCCCCACCATCCCCGTTCCGTAATAATCAACATTTAACTGTCCATATTTCATTATATTACAAACGCAACAAAAAAACACGTTCCCACGGCAACGACGTTCCATCCCGGTCAACAAGCAGTTCCATAATCTACAGCGGCGCATTAGAAAAAAAAAATCGGTAACAATGAAGCCCTTGGCGACGACCTAAACAAACTCGCTTATGCATGGGCAGCATATGGGGATTCGACATGTCTACGCTTCTGCGGCCGTACGGCCGCAAAAATGGTGCAATGGACACAGATATTACACCAAAAAATAGGACATGATCTGGCTCAGGGCACCTTCGTCGTCATTTTCCAATTTTCGGCCTAGAAGTGACCTTTTCATCGAGTTGAAGTGAAAGGAAAATGGCGTTCCCGAGAAGCCCATGTGAATAACATGGCGGCAGGAAACGCGACAAAGTCGGGAACGCTTCTGCGCCCGTATGTCCACAATTTTAATGCAATCATATCGAGTATGGTTGGGAGGTGTAGATGGCCGAGATGGTAACGTCTCGGCTTGCTGAGTGAAAGGCCCCAGGTTCAATCCCTGCCTGGGGAACTTTCCTTTCACCTGCGTCAGGAGGGTCTCTGACCTGCACCTTGGAGGTGTCTGGCAACCTAACCTCCTGGGGAACAGCACATGACCCCTTTACCGACATTGCACTTGCACCAATGTTCCCTCCCCAAAAATACCTATCCTTTCCCATTGTCCCTGTTTGCACCGGAGAATGAAGTGAAAATATACAGAAAACTGATGGTGGTATGCCACCCCCCTATAGCATCCATAAGGGTCATCACGGGGTAAACTAAATAAAATAATAAAATAAAAAAAATATCGAGTATGGTACCATATAGTAAAGCCAAACCTTTGCGCAGGGCACCTTCTTCATGATTTTTCCGATTAACGGTGCGTTTCGCCACAAAAATATATAATTCCCTCAAAAATGCACCTACCGTATTTTTACTAATGCGCCGCCTTAACCTTAACGTGGTGATGGGCCTTGAGTTCTCCAGCGACCCCATAGCTGCCTGCTGGGACAGTCATCCAGGTCAGATTGGCCATTTTGGGGTTGGGGAATGACTAAGAGAGGTGCCGGTTTTTTCAATGCTATTCACCTATTCTACATTATTTTACTGCACGGCCTTCAATTTTTCATTGCATACTTTTGCTGGATTTTAAAGGCGTATTGTGTACTCTCTTACAATCTGACATCCGCAGTTTGGTGTTTGGACTTCATGCACATGCAATATGCTCCATGTTACAGGTATGCCAACATTGTATAGCATTGTATTGTCAAACCGTCCATTCTGCAGAATGGATGGTTGGACAATGAGAATTCTGCAGAATGGACGGTTTGACATGGAGCATTCTGCAGAATGGACGGTTTGACATGGAGCATTCTGCAGAATGCGCCATCCATTCTGCAGAATGGATGGTTTGGCACAGATCATTCTGCAGAATGGCCGTTTTCGGGGTTTGAGCCTAACATATACGTACATCAATTAAACATGTTTTAATTCATATTTCTCATGCATGAATTAACAATTATTACAGGTACATCCAGTTTTTATCACTTCCTCATTTTTATCATGTTCATCAAAAAACTCAAACCATCTGGAGGTGGACTATTACCCTGTTCTGTTTGTGAATGTATATTACGGCTATAGAAATTATGCCACTTGATTAATTTCCATGATATCCTACACATACCTCATATTGCTTAGACAGGGGTTCTTAAACTGTGGGGTGCACCTCCCCAGGAGGGTGTGGACAGACTCCTGGGGAAGTGTGAGTTGCCACAAAAACTAGAAATAGTTTTATCCACATATATACGTATACACACAAAATTACTCTAGAATGCCCTCACCATGTACCATATAACGGTACACAAAAAATACTAGAATTTCGTCAAGTCCAATGTTATCTGTAAATCTGTAATTCCACTTCCAGGAAGAAAGTGCTACCAATTTCATCAAATACACACCCTTTACATCCACCTAAGCTCGTGTGACCTTGAACCTCCAAACAATTTCGCCTACGGAGGCCTTCCTTCCCGCCCTTTACGACAACTTTTACTATTTCATTTCAGGGTACTACATTTAAATTCATTTCATTGTCTTTCAATGCGCAATTTTGGAGAAGTATCGTATATATCTTTTTTTTGAAAAGTACCATTACCTTTGAGGGATGTGACCATAAGCTCGATTCGACGATCGGGCATCGCTGCCAGGGAGATGTCGGTCACAAGATCTTTCCCTCAAAAAGTTTACGATCCACTGGATTAGAGGTATAGCAGGCATGCCATTGGTTCCTCGAGGTTAGCTCCTCTCCGTTGCCATGATAACTCATACCGGTACAATGGGAGATATTATTCCTCTCAAAATTATGATAAGATCTTCTAACGGCATAAATGAATGTAACAAGTGATGCTTGCAATAAAGGCACATCTGCAATCAATAAAGTACAGGATCACGACATCTGAAGAAATAAATCTGTCACGAAACATTCCCTCAGATACGTTACATACAATTTATTATTATTATTATTCTTATTATTCTTATTCTTCTTCTTCTTCTTCTTCTTCTTCTTCTTCTTCTTCTTCTTATTATTATTATTATTATTATTATTATTATTATTATTATTATTATTAAGTCTGTGAGGATGGGTTCAGTTGTTTTGTGTCTTTACAAAATAACGTCCTGCATACGGCTCTGAGTAGTTTGCAGCAGCAATAATTGTTACGTAAGCCGTTCCATACTTCAGTACTTCAGAAGTGCTTAGGTCAGACCCGCCTGTATGTGTTTGTGTGTGTGCGTGTCGTTAGTATTACATTACCAACTCCCCCATGCGAATCATATTGCTTTGTGCTCTCCCATTTCTCCCAATGTTATTCCACTTCCAGAGCTAAACGTCCTTGCCCGACATCATCAACGCGTATCGGCAGGTTGTCAACACCCAAATCAAAGCAGACGTAAGTCAATTCGACATTATCATCATTTGCGACAGTTGCGAAACGGCGAAACTTATTATCTGTACCATTGCTTCCCTTCAGATGAAGTCACTGATCAGGAGGATGAGTGGTCCTCCCATGGAGATAACTGCTGCCAACTATTTCACAGTCAATCGAAGTCTATTGACCTCTGTGAGTTGGGCTTCAGGTGATGTGTATCGGATGTGTGTCGGGACAATCGTAGAAGTCTGTTTTTTGCTATCAGAAACGAGATACACTATATTTTCAAATCTCCCGCGCTCGCTGATCAACATGGGTTGCCAGATGAAGCCTTTCTTTTTGTGGGAAAGCTCATCCGGCCACCGTGCGCGACAATGCGAGACAAGATGGCGGCCGAGTGACATTGTTCCATTCTCTTTGTTCTCCTTTGGCGCTTCTTGTACTCCTCATTGCCTAGTTCAGTTTGGGAATGGATGGCCTGGAGGTGCCGGAAGTGGCGATGGAGTTTACCGTAGGAGAGATTGAGGTTCATCAGGTGAGTTACACTTCGGCAATGCCCGGTTGTTTGCACTGGCCGTTTCTTGTTTTCAGGATCCACCAGTCATCCAGATGGAAACAGGTGTCCACGACCCATCCAGCGAACGTGCGCCTTCTCATCACCGAACGAAGCCGAGTCAGATCATTGCCCACAATGATCCCATTGCCACCTTCAGGGATGTGCAGTGCCTCACACCTTTTGGGAAATATGAGCTCAACGTGTACCACACCTTCCTCCAGTTTAGTGGAAAGGACATGAACTGCGAGATCCCCATCATTTCTGTGCGTCGACTGTTCCTTCTGCCACACAAGGATGGACGCCACACCATGTTCGTCATGTCAATGGACCCACCCATCGAGCAAGACCAGACTACCTACCACTCTCTGGTCTTTGTGTTTGGGAAGAATGATGACGTCTTTGTCAAGCTGCACACCTCTGAGTGAGTAACTGTGCTGAGCCGTTTGTTTCTTAGAGTAGTGGAAGAGCAATGTCCAATTCAGCTGCATAAATGCTACTATTTACATAATACATTTTACTATTAACCATTCCTCCAACCATAGGCAGGAGGTGAAGGTGAAGCACGAAGGCCGTCTGACTAGGAGGATGTCTGGCCGCACATATGACGTCATTTGCCAAATAATGGAACCTCTGGTGA
>KZ539815.1:368-15174 GCA_000934665.2 Catajapyx aquilonaris
AAAAAAAAAAAAAACACACACACACACACACACAGCCTTGTCTTCACTAAGGCGTGGGGACGTGAAAATTCAACTTTTCGAAGCGAGTGTAACCTAACCTAACCTAACCTACCCTACCCTAACCTACACTAACTAACTAACCTAGGCTGAGAAAAATTGACTTTTGCGAAACCCTACAACTGAAAATAGTGGGGACATGTCCCCACTAATTTACACATGTCCCCACTCTAATAGTACACAGTGTGTGTGAAACACTGTGGGGACCGAGAAATGTCCCCACAATGCGGACTAGTCCCCACAGCTTCAGTAGAAACCCAGACCTACGTCCCCACACCAGACATGAACACACCCAAACACCAAGCAGAGAAATCAAAATAGCATAGCGTTAGTGTAGACCACGGTCTTAAAATACTAGTAATTATGTCTTAAAATACTAGTATTCTAAGACCGTGGTGTAGACTGTAGACAGTGTAGAGGAGAAGTATCGATTACTACTTACTAACCACACATGCCTACAAAAGAACCGGCACACCACCAGGGATTCTGTGAGTACCGGTGGTACAGTACCAGGGGTCTGAGGAAGTTAAGTGGATGACAAGATACTATATAATGCCAAGAAAAGAGAGAAGACGAATCATATTGCAGGATTTCAACAATAAATTTAACTATGCAGTACTGTTAGAGTACTGTACGTGGAAGGCCTTGACCTCAGCTGGACCGTAGTGATAGGTGGAATCTGTCTTTTAATGAAGCTTGTTCTACGCATGCTGTAGGAAGAATCCTGTCAAAATATCTGCAACTGGCGACTTTCAAACCCGAATCTTCACACCTCAAGCTGTCCGAATTGGGGGCATTGTTTCAGCTTTGCTTAGGAAAATGTTAGCTACAACATCAACTACCTCATACAGGGTGACTCTAAGGTCTGGACATACAGGTAATAGTATTACCTTCATTGTTGGTTCCCAGGATACCAATTGTCAACCAACAATATATATTTTTAAGTTATGAACACCTTTTGTTGCTGGATATAAAGGTAGGCGTCCGTATAGAGTTATGTGCTTAAAATATTCCAAACTTCTCTAACTCGAATCTTCTATAACTCGAAGTTTTTTTCCGGTCCCATGGAGATTCGACTTATAGAAGTTTTACTGTAATACTATTACCTATGAGTCCAGACTTGAGGGTCACACTGTATAATAATTGAACGGCTCTCTGCAATAACCAGCAGTAAAACTTCTATAAGTCGAATCTCCATGGGACCGGGAAAAAACTTCGAGTTATAGAAGATTCGAGTTAGAGAAGTTTGGATTTTTTAAAGCACATAACTCTATAAGGAAGCCTACCTTTATATCCAGAGACGAAGGGTGTTCAAAACCTTGTCACTATCACACTTACAATGTTCCTCGTTGTTTTGGTGTAAAAAAAACTGATATGGACATTTGCCTATACTATTAGATTCAAGGATTCAATTGTCACAATCGAGTCAAACACTTCTTTCGGTACATCTGGTAGACGGAGATCAGGAAATTGAGCCGTTCTGTACATGTGGCCTATACTCTCGACCCTTCGGCTGGGAAATGAGAAGCTTTTCCGTACTCGCCAACATGAACTTGGACTTAGGGAGACTGAAAGTGCATTGAAATCCCATCGTAAGGCCCTGCCTGCACTTCGAGGTATGGAGAACTTCGAGTTATGGAAATTCGAGTTAGGGAAGTTTATTTCCTATTCTTTTACATTGTGGCCAACCAAGCTCATCATTTTCTTCGACTTAGGGAAGTTCGACTTATGTCTGTTTTACTTATATGCACTTAGGACTTTATCCAGCGTTTTAAAGCGAAAAGCCTATAAACCAGGTAAGTCCACATACCTAGTTATTGTAGAGATTCTTTCAATGATTGAATCGCCAAATAGAACAAGAGCACGTGGTCCACCCTGTTTCAACCTGGATGTGGGTCCTTGTTCTATTCGCCGCGCCGATTCAATTAGTAGCCCTAGTTCATTCCGGCAAAACGTGAACGTGGCATTTGGCAGGCTGTGTAATGATGATTATTATCAAAGATGAGGCTAAGTGCGCTGAAAAGATGATTTGCTGTGTTGTTCGAAAGGGATGTAATCATAGTTGGCAGTGTGATTTTAAGGGGAAGCGGGTCAAGTCCATATTACCCCCCCCCCCNCCCCCCAATGAATGAATTTTTGATGCACAATGACGGAAATGGTCTCTATTTGTTTATTTTACATGCTCAAGATTTGAGCCAGTCGATATTTATATGTCCTAATTTTAACCTACTCATATTAATTTATCACATATACTACCGTCACGTAGGCCTACACTTGTGCCACAATCGAGGGTAAGCTCTACCCTCCTCCTCCAGCACACCGCACCGGGTCAAGTCCGTACATTGACCTTTTTCTCCCGGGAAACCTTGAACGAAATTATGATAAAAGGCCACCTATCACTGTTACTTCGTGTTCCTTCAAGTTCGATAGGGACTGATTAGTCACTTATGAACTTTGTTGTGTGGTAGGGTGAGTGATGCCCACCAGAGATATTTTGGGAAAGTGAGGAGCACATGGCCTACAGGATTATCAGAGTTGTACATAACACTACTGCTCCAACTATACAAATAATATATGAATACGGCATATTTCCAGCTCCAAATGACCACTTGACAGAGTTGGCGCATTCCGAGGCATTGCAGCTGCTGAACCGTCCAGAAGAGGCACTGCAGGCATCTGAGCGGGCTGTTCGCCTCCGTCCTGATTGTTCTGCATGCCATGCACATTATGGAGCAGCATCCGCTTCATTAGGGCGGTATCTAGATGCTCTAGTTTCCTTCTGCCAGGCACTGGCAGTTGGAAGAGGAGACCAGCTCCAGGTGCTTGGAAAGATCGATTTGGGACACATCTTGCAGAAGGCAGTGTATCCAACAGAGAGAGCATTGAGGCATAGTGTGGACTTACCCAGGACCAGGACCAGGACTAGGAGGGGACGACGTCGAGCAGCATCCAGTGATGGTGATGACGTGTCTTCTGGAGACGAAGACGTGGGAGGCACTGCAGGAAGGAATCATCGTCTACACTCCACGCTGCGTAGGATCTTGCAGCAGGTCGACATTGCCAAACGTATGTACTCTCATCTTCAGAAGTTGTGAGGCTGTTGTAACATGTGCTTTCTCCTGTGCAGGTCTTAAGCCAATGGCACCAGTGCCTGAGATTGACCCCAGCTTGGCAGATGCATCAGACTTTGAATGCACCCTCTGCTATCGTACCTTCTGGCACCCAGTGACGACACCCTGTGGCCACACCTATTGCCGGAGCTGCCTTGAGAGGTGCTTGGACCACACGCCAGCCTGTCCACTCTGCAAGACGTCGTTGCACTCAGTTAGTAGTAGCTATCCTCACATTTGTTTCTGTCTCACAGTGAGGAGCTTCTGTGTACACACAATGTGTTAGAAGTTAGATTATATCAAATTGCATGTTGCACTAATACGACATTACTCTCATAAGTTCACCATAAGAGGGCTATTATTTAATTAATTTCCAATGAGCTATGAAAGAAAAACAAGAGTAATGAAAAAAAATTTCAATGCTCACAAAAGTTACACACATTATTACACTTCTTCTCCAGGTAGTCTCCTTTCTAATTGAGGTAGCCTACTTGTCATAACGAAGCACCATCTTTTGTGTGCCTTCACAAGAGAAGGTTGCAGCCTCGGGACTGATCCAACCTATCTCACACTTTTTCTGCTCATCGTTGTTCTTCCCTACCTTGCGCTCCCCCCCCCCCCTCCCCACCACATTTTCATCAGTGTCAAATGCCATAAAGATCTGACCATTAAATTAGGGGAGAATGAGCAGATAGGTCAGAAATTGAGAACTGGTGGTGCACTTTTGAACCACGTTTTCGAATTGTTTAACAACATCAACAGTTGCTACATAATATTTCCCTGGCCTTCCTCATCATCAGTTCGTGCTTCTTGAAAATTTCGACACCATTATCAAACAGTATTGTCACTTGTGCACTTTGCGGTTGCACTAGTCTTTACCTTCAGTATTCCTTTCTCCATTACTCTAATATAAAAAGTGACATAAGTCCATAATCCGCGCGGACAAGTGAAGGGGGGGAGGGGGGTTTCACTTTGTCCGCTTCTGTCCGTACAGGGGGGTGGGGGTAGAAGTCTGTTGTACGCGCGTACAATAAACATCAAATTAATATTAAGGACTTGGCCGTTTTTTAGTCAGACCCATCAAATATGCCATAATACCTCTGAAAAAAGGAATTTGTGTGTAGATATCAAAAAAATTAAAATACCAATGTATTGAAAATAACACTTTCAGTGTGGTGAGGGGGGGGGGGTCAAGGAGGCCATGTCCGCGCAATTTTTAGGGGAGGAGGTAAGATATTGTCCGCTTCTGTCCGCAAAGGGGAGGTAAAAAAGTGCAAAAATATGTCCGCGCGGATTATGGACGGCCCCTAACATCTTATGCCTTGCATAAAAATGGACAAAACTACGAAAGTGACGGTTGGGTCAAGCCACGGACGCGGACGTGACTTGTCACACTCTGTGGCCTAAGGAATAACATGAAATACTTTTCTCATAACATATTTGTTATGTCCCCCTTATTCTGCAAGTTACAATCTTATATCTGGTTTTCAGATGTTATGTTAAGTCCAGAAACTAGCTGGGACATGAAATTGCAGGTTTTATCACTATTCACCCATCTACAACAGTTTGTGACAATGTGTTCAAATCAAAACATGTCCGTACAACGAGCACATCTTACGTATAATATATGACAGTGAGGGATAGAACTGTCTATAATATTAAAATGCTTGTGTATAAGCCCTCTGATTGGTCCGCCCCCATATTGTTGCCGCCACCTCTTCCTATTGGCTCCCGCCCATTGTTACTGCGACGTATTCAAGACGTATTGTTAATACCATGACGCCTCCGATTGGCCCCCGTTCCGAGACGGGTGCGGATTATCTGTGCATCGCCATAATATAAACATTTAAGTCCGAAAAAATGTGTCGAATTTTTGTCCCATTGCTAGATAGTGTACACTGCTAACTTAGCAGTACCAGGGCCAACACTGGTACTGCAAAGTTGGCAGTGGTACGAAAATTCCACCCAATATCAATATCAATGTCTCGCCAACGAAAAAATGTACCATACTTTTTCTAGAAGGCAAAGTAAAAATCTATGGTAAGCTTTATTTCTTGGATTAACCAAGCAGCATGCTCTTCGTACAGTAGTACATCAACAACCTGTGCGTAGCTCCCTTTCCAGGACCATTTTCCGATTATCCGTGTTTCCTTATTATCTGGCAACACCCGTGCAGTCATTAGCTTGGATAATAATAATCGGGAGTACAGTGTACCTATGTGTACAGACTGTAGGGTCGCCCAGCTGTATTGTTGTACAAACATTGAGTATAGGCTCTGTTCGCCACCTTGAATCACAGCCATCATTGGAACCACAGATGGAAACTGTATTTTCAAATTGCGCACCCTTAACCCTTTCACAAGCTTTTGGCAGGTTTTTGGGCCGTTTCTTTCCTGGCTGGTTCCATTTCAATCCAGACGGAGGGTGCCCAGTCATGGTCTTCGTTTGTTTAAAAAATATATATGTGTGAAACCCACATCCAATTGAACCCTTATGGAGCAACCAGTTTTACGAGATTAAATTTAGTTATCGAGATATTTATATTTCTTTCAAGGGGTACCAAAATAACCTTCACGGGAAGTGAACTTTTTCCATTGCTTTCAATGAGTATATCTCGGGAACTGTTCTGAGAACCAACATGAAATTTTAAACTCGTGCTTTTGGAATAACACACTGTTATGTAATGCATAAATTTACCTTATTTAATGGTACAGTCACCTGCAAAAAAAATCTCCAACATTGCACATTTTGGTCAAAATTCGCATATTTCGCAATTTATTACGGCGTTATGGTAAACGTGACGGTTGTGCCGATTATATTTTGTGATATACTCGGTGACCCCTTAAAGGTTATGCAATAAAACCTTGCTAGCTCCACGTGTCGTTGAGATATGCGAGGTGAAAATATGGCAACAAGCGAAAACACGCATATTTCAAAAATTATTTTCTCAAAAACCCCATTTTTTTATTTTTTATTTTTATTTTTTATTTTTATTTTTTATTTTTATTTTTTATTTTACACGGACAGACAGGTTTTAAAACGAGGTAGTATCAAAACCCGGTGCATATTTTTTGTAAGTGAGATACAATTTTTTTTCAGATGACAAATTTCGTCATTGTGCTACAATATAGCACACTTCATATAAATATTTTCTCGAAGAAGCCATTTTAAATATTTAATCGTTATTTTTTGTATAACAAAGTAGCATGAGTTCTGTTATAAAATTATATCACAATGGCGTAATTTACTGGTACAGTCATCTTCAAAAAAAAAATCGCCAAAAGTGCTTTTGTTTTGTTGAAAATTCACTTAGTACGCAATTTATTATGGAGTTGTTATTAAGGTTATACAAATGAAACCAATTATGTACAACGTAGTTAAAGGGCATGTTGTAAGGACAAATAATATCATTAATATCTGCATTCAAAGAAGAGGTACACCTGGTCAAAATATGGTCATATGAGAAAACATGCTTGAAAGATACATTTTTTATTTCTTTTCTTTTCTTTTGTGTAGATAATGACGCTCTCTGTCAAAAGATATATTACAAACCTGGGGCACATGCGTAGTAATTGAACGATCTATTTTTGAATGTTGCTCTGGGTTAAACCCACTTCATGACAAATCGACGCCTAAGGATTATATTGTCGTATGTCCACTTTTGGACATATGACAATATAATCCTTAGGCGTCGAAATGTGTAAATTGTCACAGGCTTTCTTTTTTTCACACTTTGGTGCAATCTTGGTAGAAGCAGATACTGTGATGTTATTGCATTTTTACACATGAGCATGTTTTCCTCCGAGAGCTTACTGGGATCGGTTAATGACTGGACGCGGGTCATCCCTTGGGTCATCCCGCCAAACCCTTCCCGAGGCTGGCTGTCGTAGGGCGGGGTCGGCAAATTTTGTCAAAGGAAATCACAAGGAGGTGCGAAAAGGGCTGGATTTGGGGACATTCTGGTCGAGGCTGAACAAGTCCCTTCAAACTCTCTGCAATACACAAAGGCAGTTCAGTCTGAGATTGAAAGCGAAGTGGAGAAGTTCTTGTGCCGGTAATTAATACGAGGAAGTTTTGTTGGTGAACATGACATCATGTTATAGTGAAGACCGTGCTCGGTGTGTGGATTACGGGAACAAGCACGAGAAAGTTGTGTACAATGACGCCAAAAACACAAAAAGGTTCCGCAAAGTTGGTTCTTTGGCATCTGAGTTGCAGCGATTGGGCTACGACAGAGCGTCGCAGGACGATGAGTTGTGCAGACACTGCTACACACACATTACACTGACATTGTTGCTGCGGCAGAACTGGAACATCTTTTGACAGAGAGCGTCATTATCTACACAAAAGAAAAGAAAAGAAATAAAAAATGTCATTTTTGAATAAAAAATATATATTTCAGGCATGTTTTCTCATATGACCATATTTTGACCAGGTGTACCTCTTCTTTGAATGCAGATATTAATGATATTATTTGTCCTTACAACATGCCCTTTAACTACGTTGTACACAATTGGTTTCATTTGTATAACCTTAATAATAACTCCATAATAAATTGCGTACTAAGTGAATTTTCAACAAAACAAGCACTTTTGGCGATTTTTTTTGACGATGACTGTACCAGTAAATTACGCCATTGTGATATAATTTTATAATAGAACTCATGCTACTTTGTTATACAAAAAATAACGATTAAATATTTAAAATGGCTTCTTCGAGAAAATATTCATATGAAGTGTGCTATATTAATAATAATAATAATTTACCCCGTGATAGAGCCATTGGCTCCCTTAGGGGGGGAGTTGATCCCAATTTTTTTGTCAGGAACTCTTTGCTTTTTACTTTTTGATTCACTTTTTGGGAATGGATAGGGATGGAAGGAAGCGGCTGTGGCCTGTTAATTACGGAAACAACTCCGGAATTTTCCTGGAGGGACCATGGGAAACCACAGAAAACCACGGTCAGAGTTGCCGGTCCCGGGATTTGATCCCCGGACCTCCCGATTAGCAGCCGGACACCATATCCCCTCACCTACTGCTGCTTCGGTTGAAGTGTGCTATATTGTAGCACAATGGCGAAATTTGTCATCTGAAAAAAAATTGTATCTCACTTACAAAAAATATGCACCGGGTTTTGACACTACCTCGTTTTAAAACCTGTCTGTCCGTGTAAAATAAATAAAAAATGGGGTTTTTGAGAAAATAATTTTTGAAATATGCGTGTTTTCGCTTGTTGCCATATTTTCACCTCGCATAATTATCTCAACTACACGCGGAGCTAGCAAAGGTTTTATCGCATAACATTTAAGGGGTCACCGAGTATATCACAAAATTTAATCGGCATAACCGTCACGTTTACCATAACGCCGTAATAAATTGCGAAATATGCGAATTTTGACCAAAATATGCAATGTTGGTAATTTTTTTGCAGGTGACTGTACCATTAAATGAGGTAAATTTATGCATTACATCACAGCGTGTTATTCCAAAAGCACGAGTGTAAAATTTCACGTTGGTTCTCAGAACAGTTCCCGAGATATACTCATTGAAAGCAAAGGAAAAGGTGCACTTCCCGTGAAGGTTATTTTGGTACCCCTTGAAAGAAATATAAATATCTCGATAACTAAATTTAATCTCGTAAGACTGATTGCTCCATAAGGGTTCAATTGGATGTGGGTTTCACATATATATATTTTAAAACGAAGACCATGACTGGGCACCCTCCGTCTGGATTGAAATGGAACCAGCCTCCTATTCTTTTTGTTCAAAATTCGATGTAGGAGTGATATTAATGAATAACAACTTTGCGCCAAAATTAAGCATTTAAATTCGTGGTGGTCCTTTTGATTGTAAAATGCCGGGAAAAAGTCATCTGCAGGGTGTCCCAGAAATAAACCTTTTAGAATCGATAGGCTTAACAAGTTTACTCAGTCACTATACATTGTTATTATGGTTACATAATATTACCACAACAACACTGTACCAGGGAGCATATACTACATAAGAGGCGCAAACTTCTGTCGGCGCCATTGTTGTTCGCGTCTCGTAGTTTATAGGGCGTTGCCAAGGCCGGCGGCCATCTTGACGTGTGTGGTATGCCAACGAGGTATAAATAGGGTACAGGCAAAAATAAGGTCCGCCATCTTTGATGGTTTTGGCTGCCATGGCAATACACGGCAATAACACGCGCGAATTTGAATTCGATATTGGAAAATGGGTAAGTAAATTGTTATTGCCGTGTATTGCCATGGCAGCCAAAACCATCAAAGATGGCGGACCCCGCGGACCTTGACGGCCTGCCTGTACCCTATTTACACCTCGTTGACATACCACATACTTCAAGATGGCCGCCAGCCTTGACAACGCCATAAACAGAGAGACGAAAAAAATCGAATGTTTGCGCCTCTTATGTAGTATATGCTCCCTGACTGTACTATGAAAAACTCCCAAGGGTCCATACTTTACGGCACCCTGTACTGAGGGAACATGTTTACATAAACGATCACGTGGGAGCACGTTTACGGCACCCAATTACCGTGTTATCTTTCAACATGCTGTATACAGCTTCTTAGTGTCTGGTGTAGCTTCTTTGGGGCGGCCAGACATTTTGCCATCACAAACTTGTCCATCGTCAGCCCTAATCCACTTGCGTACTGTGTTACTGCTGACGTTGAACTTCTTGCATATGTATGCAATACACTTTCCAGCATGATGAAGGGCCTGGATTTTTGGTCGCAAGTGTTCCCTTGGGGATACCATTGTTAACAGTACAGTAGGCCTAAGGCTTCCTGCAATGCATGAGAAAGCATTCAGTAAGCCACTTCCATTCTGACTGTTGGAGGCTCAAAAGTTTCTGACCCCCGCCCCGCCCCGGTGAGAAACTTTTGAGCATTCAAATGACCATGAAATCCACCACCAGTCAAGACAGTCATATTGAAATGAACTTTTACAGGCAGAATCAGTGATGTTGACAGATCACAGAACAGTCACGTAAATTAGCAAACTCCCACTGGTACCAAAATTGTGACTTACATGTTTACGATCAAGGAACAACGATGTCCAAAATCCGAGTGCTTACTTCACACAGCTGCCTTGCCGTCAAAAAACATCAATTCTGAATTGATTTCTCTCCGGTAAGAGAGCAGGGGTGCCAGTCTTGCAGAATAATACCTTAGCAGCTAAACATATCAGTAATGTATTCGGAATAAAAATATTTCTTGCCAATATCATCCTAGCTAGAAGGGGTCAGAAACTTTCGGGCCACCCTTACAGTGATCCAAGTTCGTGGGTAGTTTTTATTTATAACTAATATCGCCCGAAGAAGTTATTTTGTAGCTTGTTGCGCCCCGATCCTGTTGCCCAAAATTTACTTCCAGGTATGACCAACTTCTGGGGAGAGGTGATCCTTACAGGTAGTTTTAGAAACAGCTAATTAAGTAACTGTTATTTTCGCTCTCCGATTAGGGAGCATCTGGGGGACGAGGCGCAACAAGCTACAAAAAATACCTACTTCGGGCAATTTATAATATTATAAATAAAACGACCCATGAACTTGGAAGACCCTGTATATGATGATGATGATGATGATGATGATGATGATGATGATGATGATAATAATAATAATAATAATGGACACATAAGTATCCTCCGTCCGACCCGGGGATCGAACTCGGACCTTAGAGGTGGAAGGCTGCGGCGCTAACCACTCGGCCACCGTGTCACCCTGGAAGACCCTGTATATGCAGACCGGCATACAAAAGTGGTTGGATTCTAATAAAAAGACGCAAATTCGGCCCATTAGCTTTAACTGCAAATTATAATTTTTATTGTTATCCTCTGCTCTAATAACAGACGTTCATGCACGAATTCTCCGATTTTTAAGGACAAATGAAGATTTTTCTTTGATAACTTCTTTGTAGTGTCCCACGGCCGAATTTTCGTCTTTTTATTAGCCAGTATTAAGGTGGGTTTATACTCCGGCGTAAGGGGCGCGAAGTAGCAGTAGCGCCGCATAGAAAGCGAGCCTGCTACGGGAGGCGGTTTATGCTACCCACTACTACAGCGCGCTATAGCGACTATACAGGGTGGACCAACTTCAAGTGTCGTTTTATAACGGCTATTAATAGAAGCGCTTTACGATTGACGTAGCAGCGACGTGTAAAATGTCCCACTTCGGCGCCATCGAAAATATTAGCAGCCAATATTAGCGTACAAATACATGTAATGAACACCAAAACGCGTCAGCTATGTAGCTGCACTGTGCAGCTACATAGCTGACGCGTTTTGGTGTCGTCAGCCATTTTCATTCCAATATGGCGGCACAATATGTGCACTTACCCCGGGTGTGCACTTCCCCCACTTCACCCTATAGAAATTCGAGTTAGGGAAGTTTATTTCCTGTTACATTGTGACCAACCAAGCTCATCATGTTCTTCGACTTATAGAGAACTTCGACTTATAGAAGTTTTACTGTAATCAGTTCTGAACATGCACTACTATAGCGGAAACACGAAAATTCGACCCCTAGTTTACAGAGTAACTGCACGTGATTGCACTTTTTCTTTTTTATCTATTTGCAGTACCTCTCTGGTCGTCCGTTAAACACAACTCAGTTCATTGAGTCAGCCATGAAGGTGGTCATCCCACATGAGTACCAGGAGCGGCAGCAGCAAGAAATGGCTGATCTTAATGAGCTCCGGATGGATCATCAGCTGTGTCACTTACCCATATTTGTGTGCACTGTTGCCCTTCCAACATTGCCCTGCCCACTACATGCATTTGAACCACGCTACCGCCTGCTGATACGTAGGTGCATCGAAGCAGGACGTCCATTTGGGATGTGTGCTGCAGCCGGGTCAAAGTTCGCAATGGTTGGTACCTTGCTCAACATTCGTGGCATCCGTTACGTTGATGATGGCAGTGCAGTGGTTGACACAGTTGGAGTGCGTCGCTTCCAAGTAGTCAGTACCAATGTCCGTGACGGTTATGATACTGCTGCAGTTGAGCTTCTGTCTGATCGTCCTGTGCCTCCAAACCAAGCTTCTCAAATGCGGAAAAAGCACGACCAGTTGTTGTGCATGGCAACAACATGGTTTACGCAAACCCCAGTGTCAGTTCGCCAGCGCATTGTGTCACACTTTGGTGCAATGCCAGATGCTGAGAAGGACTGGATGGAAGTTCCAGATGGCCCATCATGGATGTGGTGGCTGCTGGCAATACTTCCAGTGGAGCCCAAGGTCCAGTTAGCAGTTCTTGGGATGACTTGTGTGCAGAGAAGGATTGATGCCATGCTCAAAGTGCTTGACTTTGTCATGCAGAGGTACAAGAAGTGACTTTCTACATATCACACATATGTGAATTGACCATTTTATAACACCAGTCCACAGTCCTGTAGTTGTAATATTTATTTACATAATTTATTGGCTCCTATGAAAGTGCAACAGTTACAGGAGATACACAAGTCTGTGGTAATAAAAAACATTTCCAGTAGGCTACTTGTTTTGTGTTCCAAAATGAATTATGTAATGTTATTTTTTATTGCAACATGTACAATGGCTGATTTCACAACAGCAAGATCTGATTTACCTCCCAAGTAATTTGCTGTACTATGCTAAAAGGTTTTTGTTTTCTCATAAAAAACCTTCTCCAAATGGTATTCACAGCCCTTTTCCTTCCTCGCTATGACACTACTATACAGGGTGTTAATGAATTCAACCAACAAACTGCTAGGGGAAATAGAGGGGTCCAAGACAAATATATTATTAATATTTTCATATATAGGAACCCATGAACGCCATCTAGAGGGAGTCAATAGACAAGGAACGGGTGCACTCAGAGGCGAGAGGAGCGATTTATAATTCGATTACCGTGTTACCTCACTTTAAAGCGGCATGCTGGTATACAACGAGGTCGACCAGCTTGCCGATATAACCCGGATGGCTGGCATGCTGCAATAACCGAGGTAGATTTCCGTAATTTTGATCTTTGACACATTTTTTGGAATGCAATGTACTAAAATAAATGTTACAGTGAAAAATGTGCGAGTACAGGCCTACATGGCTGCGAGAATATGCAAGTTCATCTGTTGCACAGGGTATAAAGTGTGACCAATCCCATATTCAGCCTGCTCTGCAAGGGGAACCCCCCTAAACATTACAAAGGATAAAGGCAAATTCCATCAGTCTTTCATTTTGCGCAATAGTTCGCTGGTCGCAGAGCTCGTTGGCAATCAGAGGATCAATTTGTGTAGTGGTATGAATTTGTCTGAGAAGCCTAGTCACTCAGAAAATAAAATCCAAACCCAACGTATGGAATATCCTGGTAGGTATGCGTCCCTTCTTGCAGCCTCGTACTGTTAAGGTGGTTGGGTAGTGAATCTTAAGTCAAATCCAGGTCAAATCAGAGCCTGTAAAAAACATTCCACAAGTTGAACTTAAAATTCGGAACAAGGGCTCCCTACTTACACGCCTGCTTATATTGTCGGAAACTGCAATGCTTTTTAGGTATACACTGCAATATGCATATATATATATATATATATATATATATATATATATATATACAGGGTGGTTGTGAAGTAACTGCCTATTGGAAACGTGAAATAAAATTGTCAAATATTGCTCGATTTTCATGAAACAAGTTTTATTCTGTACCTTACAATGGGAGAATTTAAACTCCCACCAGTATGCAACTCCACGGCCCCAGGTGGCAGCAGCAGTCCCGATACCAGTAAAAATGGCGCAGCTGGCGTCCCGTTTTGAAGTCGGGGGTCGGTGGTTGAAGTGCAGAGATGGTGGCGATACATACACGGACCTCGTGCCACAGTTCACCAAAGGACCATAAAGAACTACCATTCGAAGCTGATGAGCACGGGATCCGTGATGGACAGCCATAGGAGTGGTCGTCCGTCGACATCGAGGACAGAGGAAAACGTGGCACCGCGATGGTTCGCCCATATCAGCTGCGAATGGCAGTTCTTTATGGTCCTCGGATGAACTGTGGCACGAGATCCGTGTATGTATCGCCACCATCTCTGCACTTTAACCACCGACCCCCGACTTCAAAACGGGACGCCAGCTGCGCCATTTTTACTGGTATCGGGACTGCTGCTGCCACCTGGGGCCGTGGAGTTGCATACTGGTGGGAGTTTAAATTCTCCCATTGTAAGGTACAGAATAAAACTTGTTTCATGAAAATCGAGCAATATTTGACAATTTTATTNCCAGCAAATAAAATATTATTGTTACATGGCCATTGGACCTAATATCAGCAGGTGCTATTCCCGATTCTCCAGAAAGAGCCAGAAAGCATCTCTTAGCAACGACTTGCTTATAAACAAGCCGCTTGCGCGATTTTTTCAATAACTACTGGTGCCATAGAGTTGGATCACCCTGTATATATATATATATATATATATATACAGGGTGTATATTGTAACTCTGCAAAAACTTTCAGGGATAATAGAGGGGACCAAGACAAGTATTTTTGACATAGGAACCCGTGTCCGGAAACGTCATCTAGAGGGGGTTCATAGACAAGGAACCGGTGCGCTCAGACGCGTCAGGCGAGAGGCGCTAAGAGAGCGGACTGTTTTGTTGATAGATGGCGCCCAGTTGTTGCCAGGTTATGGCGTATCGCGTC
>JYFJ02008445.1:0-12385 GCA_000934665.2 Catajapyx aquilonaris
CTCATTGCCTGCCATGGCCGACAGCCATTCGAGCACCCTAGAACTTGCAACGCTGGCCGCTAGGTGGAGATACCTCCGCGTTTTCTGGGTGTCAATACCGGCAGGGTACTGTACAGTAGTACACTACTTTGTACAGTACCCCGCCGCGCCGGTGTAGCATGAGAGCGCCTTTTTCAGTGCAACCAGCAAGGCTAAAAAGGGGCTCAACCAGGTTCAAACCACTGAATCTGCCAGTCCGCGCCAGGCTCAATTCGAACGGCAGTAATAAATAAATTGATTACTACCGTATTTCTAATTGTTTTATAAAACCGACCGGTGTTGTCGCCACCTACGATTTTTCCCCACCCCCTCGCTCGCGCGTGACCCGTGACTCTGAAACACCCCGTATTGGTATGTTGCTTGTTATTCTTTTCTCATGACTATTATGACTGACTTGCAGGAACTTTGCTCCTGGAAAAGTGCTACAGCGAGGAAGTGATATTGGCATGCACTGAGATTGAGAAGAAGGGGCAAAAACCGTCCCTATTTGAGGTAGATTTGCATTCCACAGCCTACCGCCTGTGGCCGTCTGTCCAGGAGGAGCAAAAACTGTCCAAATCTGTGACCTACAAGGATGCCCTTCGGTTTTGCACGGAACAAGGCGATTTGTGGCGGCAACAAATCCGAACCTTCAGCCAGCAGCAGTGTTTGCCAAAGAAGAACAAGGAAGACAATGGTGCAGGCAACATGGACTTGCGACGTAGCAGGTCACTCAATGACAAGATGGAAATCCAGACCTTAACTTTAGCTTTAAGTCTGGAAGAACTAGGAGAGGACATTGAACTTGAAAATTCTGATGTAGCCAGTAATATTGTCAAGGCGCATATTCATCCACAGCTCTATCAAGACAACCCTATTCCTTTCCCGGATGAGCCCCCATACTGCAGAGTTGCAGATGATGTTACTGAAGAAGAGAACATTTACGCCGAGATTTGCCAAAGCGACGAGTCACCGTCACGGAAGAGTCAGCCTAGTAGTAGTGGGGATGTCAGGTGCTACCTTAAACTTTCTGGACTGACAAGCGCAGGAAGTAGTGATGGTACCATGTCTGAAACATTCTCCTCTTCGGATCCTTCTACCACCCTATCTAGGACTCTGTCTAGTCCAAGCCCAGAAGGGGAAGAAGACCAAGAGGAGGAGGATGAAAATGTTTGCATGTACCAATCTGTGTCATAAGGGAGAGTGGAAACGGCCACCTCCAATCGTTTGGTCTTTGTGTGTTACAAAAAATAATATTGTTCCATTTCCCAAAAGCGCCCAATTAAATAAGTTTTTATAACAAAATTCATCGAAAGGGTTTTCACCCTGTGTCATTTGATAGCTAAATCCCACTGCCTCTATTACGCACATTTTAAAAATATTACGCAAATCATAATAATTTACATAAAATATTATTCAGAAGACCCTCTGCATGCATATTCCTAAATTGGAAATGAAAACGCAAGCGGAACTACTGCTGTGCCATCGAACTATCTCAAAAAAGTGTGAAAATAACATATCCCCGCCCTCCTGGTTTATTACTTGTATTACCGTATCGTGTGTGTTGTAGCCCCCCTCCCCCCAACTCCTACGATACGGTAGGGTACTTAGAGAGTCTCCGCCAGGCAGAAATTTGGCGCTGGCGTCGCTCACTGGGGCCATCAGCATGCTGATTGCTAGGCGTATTCGGGCGGGCGGCCGAATCTGCAGAATGGGGCTGAGGGTGCAGCTTACTGATGAGTATTGATGGTTTGGGAACCGAAGCAGTTTGGAGGAGAGGATATGGTGTCCGACTGCTAATCGGAAGGTCCTGGGATCAAATCCCGGGGGGGCGGCAACTCTGACCGTGGTTTTCTGTGGTTTCCCACGGTCCTTCCAAGAAAATTCCGGAGTTGCTTCCGTAATTAATAGGCCACAGCCGCTTCCTTCCGTCCTATCCTATCCCAAAGAGCACAGTAAAATGAAAGCAAAGAGTTCGAGTCTAAACAAACTTCCCCCCTAAAAGAGCCGATGGCTGATAACGGGGTATGAATAATTATTAATTTATTATTGATGGTTTGGGTTGGTTCCGCCCGAGTCAATCTGGCGCTGGCCCCAGTTCGAGACCCTCAAGGCAGAGACTGGAAAACCTCTGCCGAGACATTTGCCGAGAATACAGGCCCGTGATTGGCCTAGAGCCTGTCACGTGACATGCAGGTGCCATGTTTGGGCAATTTTCCTACCACTTTAATATTGCGGTGCATAGGGCAGAAGGGCAGAGACCCATTTAGGTGGACAGAGTTCGTAAATGTTGATTTTCTTGGAAATTGTTAATTTTGACGTGCAAATTGCCATAAAAGATGGTTGCAATAAGCATATTGATACACTTCATGCAGCCTAAATACAACAAAATTAAATCATTCGTGCATTTAGTGGTCAGGTCTTCCAACCTTTATACACGCTAGGATAACATCATACAACAAAGTACAGGGTTGGGCAAAATGTATGACGTGATTTGAATCACGTGGTACGGTGGTGCTGTTTGAGCATGCAGGCGTGTGCTGGAGTGAGGAATGTGTGCCATTTGCAAAAATGGTGTCTTGTTGGGGCTGCAAAATGAACGCCCGCCTGGAAAGTTGCAGGCGCCAAAGTGTTTACGTTACCTGGGTTACCTGCGGTTTGCGGGAGGGAGCGAAAACGAACACCCTTGCAGGCTGCAAGTCGGCCTGCAGATTGCAGACTTGCAGCCACAAGTTGCAGGCAGGTTGAGGGGTCCCGCAAGTGACTTGCAGTCGGTTTTGTAGAGGGGAAATCTTCACTTGGACACTGTACTGATCACTTTTGGTCCGGGTACATTTTCGGCGGGAGAGTTCTGAGCGACCACGGAACTGTCTTCGAACGCCCCACGCAGTTTCTTCGTCGGGGGGTACCTCTATTACGACGGTATACCAAATTTGGCGATAAGAAAAGTGACCCACGAACTTGCAACACCCTGTACAGCTGATGTAATGCAATAGTATGGCTGATATAACCAATATAGCTAGTATGATTGCTATATTGGTTATAGCCAGTATGATGGATACACAGGGTGTTCGAAATTCGTGGGTCGTTTTTATAACTGATATCGCCAGATACTAGTTTTTATTTGTAGCTTGTTGTGCCCCTAACCAGGTGCCCCATTCTATAGCAACTGCTATACTCGACCCCCTGGGAGTAAAATGTAGCACAACAAGCCACAAAAATAACTACTTTCGGGCGATATCAGTTATAAAAACTGACCCACGAATTTCGAACACCCTGTATAACCAAGAAACTAGTATGACAATATAACTGAGTTATATTGGTTACATGGTTATTATTATGGTAGTTATATGTTACGCACATTGGTTATAACTTATTGTATGATGTAACCAATGTAACCAGTATGTCTGGTATAACCATTATAACAACAGTAGTATGACAGTTATATTAGTTATAACTAATATGATTAACATAGCCAAGGTAACTATGGTAGTATGATAGTAATACATTGGTTATAACTAGTATGTGTGATGTAACCAATATAACTACTATGGAATAACTGATATCACAATGCAGTTTCGCACCAAATGTCAGGCAAAAAAATCTGGAGCTTGTTCCTATCTGTTATTATAGCTACCTCTAAATATACCGTCTGCCGAAATAGCCGCGTTAAAACTCGCGGCCCGGGTCTGAATAATCCCATATTGTTATATCTTGGTGAGACCAAATTTTATCAAAATATTGTGCCTTGTATTGTGCTTTATCTTTGACTGGACGACTGACAATGGATGACGATGAAAAATTTCGACCATGTACATTATTGGGCTGTCATTGGATGGCGCTGGCGGGAGGCTCTGGATCGGTGGTGGTGGTGGTGGTGTTACACTGAACACCTATCCCTATAATAATGCTTACATCAAGTCAAGGTGGGGTGGAGGGCCCATATTCAAAGCTGAAAGATCTGTATATGAAGAATGCTGCAGAGATTATTAATTTCTGTGCTGCAGGTTCAGATAGCCACATTTAGAGCTTCTCTCTCACTCCAGCATGTTCCCCGAGACGATGGACCTGCACCGAACTGTATAGTTAGTTATGGTTTGAAGTCTACCGCAAAAAAGAATGATAATTATCCGAGCACAATTAACCGCAATTGTAGGCATAAAACTACCCGCGTCCATGCAGCCCGCCGTATAAGCGGCAGGCAGGAGAGGTGAACATCTGTCGACAGCAGTGCCGCCTGGCGGTGCGGCGTTCGATTTTTTTTGGGAGGCTGAGCTTTTCCATTGGAGGGATACCCGATCGGCATACTAGTTTATTCTAGGTACTATAACAATGGGTACAACAATCGTGACGTCATGATATGGCTTCCCTCCGGTCGATTTCCGTATTTCCAAACCTGCCTACTTGCAGGCCGACCGCAACATTTGCAGCCGCACGAAAACGGTGTTCTTTTTAGCTCGCGCCGTAACCATGGCGACGGAACGCAGGTAACTTGTTTACTGCAAGTACTTGCAGGCGGGCGTTCATTTTGCAGCCCTTGGTCTGCAAAGCACCATGCAGTCATCGTGGAGATTTATTTAAAAAAATAAGGACTCCACCATAGCTGGGCAATTCCACGTGAACGTGACCACCTTTTGCACGAAAAAAATTTGCCCGTCGATGAGTGTGAGATATGTTTGAGTCCATGTCAAGTTATGACCTTTCCCATAAGGATTTGGTCCGCCGATGCGTGGTTGCCTATCTACAGGCGCTAATTGCACTTGGATCACAGTTAGAGGCGCCCCCCTATTACATTTACATGCCAACGTAAATGCATGATGTAATACATGTTTCATGTGTGAAATTGTCTCCTCTTTCCGACAAAAATAGTCGCTTTCCGAAAGCTGTGCAAATTCATGTCAAAATGCGACATTTTTGCAAACAAATGACATTTTCAAAAAAGTGCCAAAATCAAATGTCATCGCATTGATATCAAAATGCACCTTGAAGTGTCCTCTATCAGTGGTACAGTGCCGTGCACAACAGCATATAACAAGTGTAAACAACAACTTTGGCGTTACCTGGCAACTGGGCGTGTTCGGACATCGGCATGTGGAGAGTGCTTAGCGTTCTTTCTGTCGTTGCCACTGTTTACAGGTAGCGATTGATGCTGGGCGACCTATAGCGAAGGGTGTGTGCATGCTTACCAATGCATTGATCGGAATAAGCGGGCTGAGGGGATATTATTTTGAGAAGGCGCTTCGTTATTATCACACTATCGTCACTGTCTTATTCCCACGATGATGGAGTTACAGAATGGCCGTTAGAGACATTGCACTTGCACTTTGCACATCCCCTCCTATACCTACCCTGGAGTAATTAAATAAGATCTTCTTATATGGCTCCAATTTCCGATGGTGGTAATCCACCCCCCTAAAGGATATGGTAAATCCCAATGGGGTAATGCAAAATAATAATAATAATAATAATAATAATAATAATAATAATAATAATAATAATAATAATAATAATAATAATAATAATAATAATAATAATAATAATAATATCCCCCTCAGCCCGCTTATTCCGATTCCATGCATTGCTTTGGTAAGCATGCACACACCCTTCGCTATAGGTCGCCCAGCATCAATCGCTACCTAGCTGTAAACAGTGGCAACGACAGAAAGAACGCTAAGCACTCTCCACATGCCGATGTCCGAACACGCCCAGTTGCCAGGTAACGCCAAAATCGTTGTTTACACTTGTTATATGCTATTGTGCACGGCACTGTACAAACGGAATTTTGGAATACGAAATGGTTCCGGAGCTATAGGTACTGACGTGGAGCGCTGCGCTAGTGGCCACGCCGCTGAATGAAAATGAGCGGCCCACCTAGGTCCGTCTTCATGTCTCAGGTAGTGTACGCTTGTCCTTTGTGTTTAATTCACTTAATAATATAGTTCAAAAAAAATACCATAGAATAGTAAGAATAAATGAAAATTCCCTTGTCATGTTCAACAAAGTTTCAATTTTCACAAGACTAGTGTCAAGTGTGTGTTAAAATATGCTTGATACAGAGAAACATGTAGCCTACTTATTATTTTTATATTCATTCCTCTATTCGTTCCTAGGCACAGTCCAAATGAATGTTCACTGTTGAGGCCTGTACGGAATTCCTTGCGGATCCATACGGGCCCCTTGCTTTCACTATAATGGAATATATTGCGCTCCTGCAACCCTCCACGTCAGTGATTATAGCTCCGTAACCCTTGCGTATGCCAAAATTCCGTTTGTATGGCTGATAGAGGACACTATGAGGGATTTTTTGATATCAATGTGATGACTGATGGTACCGTCAAGCGGGGTTACTTAGGCCGGGTGGGTAACTTAAGCCATTTTGCTACGTAAATTTCGGACACTGATTTTGGCAACACTGTTTTGAGTTGAAATGTTATTTTTTATGACACAAGTTCCGTATTTAAGTGCAGTTTTGGACTGCATATTTGAATATTGTGTTTGTGTCATAGGTAACTTTGTAAAATCTTAATTATGTTTAGGATAATTGCATCATAAATTTATACCCTACGTAACTTTCATCGCCAACATCATCTGTTTGAATTTAATTCGCTATAAAGATGATGAAACATAACCTGCAACAGTCCTTTTAAGGTAGTTATACTGCATAGCTTAAATTTCCATTTTGGTGTCAATATATACTTAAAAATTAATTGTTGCGTCATGTAGGGGGTAACATAGGCCACCTGGCCACGTAGTTCCAAACCTGGCAAGAAGTGGGGGGATTAGCTTCTGGGGGTCAGGAGTAGGGCTGTGCGATATTTCGATACATCGACTGTCGATACGATATTTTCCTAATATCGAAGTTGCGATATCCGACGCTTGGCATGTGCGATGTATCGAATATCGCGATGTCGGTTTTCGATATTTTTCGATGTCGGTTCGATGTCGATTTGCGATATTTTTCGATGTCGGTTCGATGTCGGTTTGCGATATTTTGCGATGTCGGTTTTTCGATTTTAGATATATCGACTTCGATTCGATATTTTTTCGGATATCGCACAGCCCTAGTAGTTGCCTAGTTGGGAGCATTGTTGATGATGAAATGTATGTTCACATATCAGAAATATTGTTTGTTCTGTACTAGCCGGTGAGCATAAAGAGAGGCCGCCATACTTTCCCTTATATTGAACTGAAATTTTGAATAATAAATTTCTGGAGCAATATGCAAATGTTTATTTTCGCCCTGTGAACGGACTTTGTTGGATCGGGGGGTAACTTAAGCCACCCCCTCTTTTTTTTTGTTTTTATCATACATGTTGTAGGAAACTTTCATCCATGTATACGTCGACCGTAACTGTAGACCCATGTTTTACAACAATTAGTTAATCTCTAAAGTCAATGCTCTTGAATTGGCAGATGTCTGAAATTGAAAAGTGGCTTAAGTAACCCCGCTTGACGGTATTTAACTTTGGCTCTCGTTTTGAAAATTTCATTTGTTTGCAAAATTCTTGCTTTTTGCCATGAATTTGCACATCTGTCAGGAAGTTGGCATTTTTGTCGAAAAGAGGAGACAATTTCACACGTGAAACTTGTATCATATCAAGCATTTACATTGTCGTGTAAATTAATGTGATCAAAGTACAATTATTTACGCCTGTAGAGAGGCAACCACGCATCAGCGGACCAAGTTCTTATGCGAAAGGTTCTAACATGCACCTAAACATATCTCCTCACACTTTGACACTTATCGATGGCCAGATTTTCTTGTGCAAAAGGTGATCACGTTCACGTGGAATTGCCCAGTAGCGGACCAAATTTATTTGGAACTATTTCTAGATATATTAAAACTATAACTACATTAACTATATTATTAAGTGAATTAAACACAAAGGACAAGCGTACACTACCTGAGACATGAAGACGGACCAAGGGGGTGATCACTCGACTGAAAAGTGTACACTGGAGTACCAAATTCAAGGAGTACCAAGGAGTAATAAAGCTGTAATAAAGCGTGAGGTACCTGAGGAGTACCAGGGAGTACCACTCGCAGGTGTACACCGGAGTACCGAAGTGATTACCCCTTTGAGACGGACCTAGGTGGGCCGCTCCTTTTCATTCTGCGGGCGTGGCCACTAGCGCAGCGCTCCACGTCAGTACCTATAGCTCCGGAACCATTTCGAATTCCAAAATTCCGTTTGTACCACTGATAGAGGACACTTCAAGGTGCATTTTGATATCAATGCGATGACATTCGAAGAGTCCAGGGGAAAAACGGGGAATGTCACAGAAAAAATGTCCATGAAAAATCGAAGAAATAGCTTTATTTCTTCACGTGTCTAAAGAATAATAGGGATATCTTCACGTCATTATATGCAACTGTCACCCTTGTACCCATGGAAAGCCTCCAGGTATAAGTGTCACCTATGCTACTATTGTACTGTGCACTTGGCAGGAACCCCAACGGAATTGGACATTCCCCGTTTTTCCCCTGTGCTCTTCATTTGATTTTGGCACTTTTTGAAAATGTCATTTGTTTGCAAAAATGTCGCATTTTGACATGAATTTGTACAGCTATCGGAAAGTGACTGTTTTTGTCGGAAAGAGGAGACAATTTCACACATGAAACATGTATTACATCATGCATTTACGTTGGCATGTAAATGTAATAGGGGGGCGCCTCTAACTGTGATCCAAGTGCAATTAGCGCCTGTAGATATGCAACCACGCATCGGCGGACCAAATCCTTATGGGAAAGGTCATAACTTGACATGGACTCAAACATATCTCACACTCATCGACGGGCAAATTTTTTCGTGCAAAAGGTGGTCACGTTCACGTGGAATTGCCCAGCTGTGCAAAGGATCTTTCTTCGCCATTTTGGGCTGGGACGTCAGAACCAAGTCCCCGACCACCGGGCAATCATAAGGGGGGTGAAGCAGTTCCGGGACATAGCATCAGGAAATAAAAAAAAGCATAGGATATCCAAGGACATAGCTGTACACAATGCGCTCCTCCGAAGTCCTTGGCGATCAGTAGTTAGGCACTCCTTGGCACTATTAATGTCGGCACGCTTCCTGTGCACTTTCATCCTTACAAGATGAAGCTGTGCAACAATTCAAAGCAAGGGACAAAGTGGCCCAGGACCTTTTTTGACGCTTGGAATGGCCGATAGCCCAGAACTTCGGAGTAGCGAGTTGAATACCCCTTGGGGGGTCCGTTGTGTCCTTGGACCAGTGATATTCTGGTCCAGGGATTATGTGTTCAGGAATTGCTTCACCCACCTTATGTTTGTCTGGTGGTCGATAACTTCTTCCTGATATCCTAGCTCAAATTGGCGAAGAAATATCCTTCGTAGAGCTGTGGGGAACTCGTTAATTTTAAAATAAGTTTCCACAAAGAATGCAGTGCTCTGGCGACCACGACACCATTTTTGCAAATGGCAAACCTTCCCCATTCCAGCACATGCCAATATCCCCTGCAGGCTCAAACAGCGCCACCGTACCACGTGATTCAAATCATGTCATACATTTTGCCCAACCCTGTACTTGTTTTGCAATGCCAGGAACGGAAAACAAATACTGCACTTTAATGTAATAAATATCCAAAGATGAACTTATTTGTCATCATTGCTGGACTCATACAATTTCAATGGACTGTACGTAAACTTGAGGCTCTTGTTGAAGACGAAGTGTTTCCTGAGAGAAACAGCCCTTTTCTAGGTTGGCAACTTCCTGAGGTAGCGGTCTGCCGGTCTGTGAACTTTGATTGTGATAAGAGGGTCAGATGTTATAAGACAGTGATGCAGGTCCATGTTGCACTCCACCCTGGATGTTTTTCGGATATTGAAGGCCCGGAAATGCTTAAAAGTCTTTATGATAGGATTTCTGCGCGTTTTCGGAGAACAGGGAGGGGCGCGACCTGTATAATAGGTGCACCATGCACAAAGATTCTGTTATACAGTTGGAGGCAAGGAATACCAGGGATAAAGTGTGATTTACTTACTAAAAGTTTTTCTGGCATACGTAGGTCTTGTATGTACTCCTGAACATTTATCTTGCATGGAGTCGAAAGCCTCCAGCAGAATACTATCGAAACACCGAAGTAGGTTGGTGTAGTGGATATGGAGTCCTCCTGCTAATCGGGATGTCCTGGGTTCGAATCCCGGGGCCGGAGACCCTGACCGTGGTTTTCTGTGGTTTCCCACGCCCCCCCCCNCCCCCCCCAGGTTAAGTCCGAGGTCGGTTCCGTAAAAACAGGTCACAGCCGCTTCCTTCCTTCCCTATCCTTGGCCTCATACAATGGTGGTACTCCACCCCCCTAATGGAGCGCCGATTCTCAAAATGGGGTATAAATAAATAAATAAATAAATAAATATAAAAATAAAACTATCGAAACATTGAATTTAATCCCTGTAGGTTTTATGAGCGACAAAGTCACTCTTCAGAATTTCTGAGAAATTCTCGGACAGTGTCCCCTTTCATTTGCTTTGGCATGCCCACAATTGGACGGTGTTATGCAACAAGGAACCAACCCTCATTTTTTCAAAATTTCCATATTGTGCATTGCTGACCAGCTAACAGCTTCACACGTGTCCAGCAATAAAGAACCAAGCCTGCCCTGCATGGTGCTCTAGAAGGGCACGAACCATGCCACACCACTGTGGTTGACTATAACGCGTACTTCAACAAGGAACCAACACACATTCAAAATACCTGTAGTATGGGCTTGGTTCCTTTTTGCAGATCATAGACCGTTTGACCTTTATGAACATAATCGTAGAAACATACGTCAATGCAGGATATTATGGAATACTGTATGGTGTTTACAATACTATTGACACGGTTAGTAATATGACTTCCAGGCATGCTACATTAAACAAATGAGAACCAACCCTCATATACAGGGTGTTTCCGAGCTATCTTTACAAACTTGTAGGGGTAATAGAGGGGACCAAGACAAACATATTTAATATAGGAACCCGTGTCCGAAAACGCCATCTAGAAGGGGTTCATAAACAAGGAACGGGTGTGCTCAGTCGCGTTTCCGGACACTGGTTCCTATATCAAATATGTTTGTCCTCAGGGTACTCCTCAGATTATGTTTACACTAACTATTTCATGGAAACGGAAGTGGGAGGTTCAATGGGTGCGTTCAGAACACGGCCTATTACACGTGTGTGAAGTTGGCTCACCACCTGCTACGACAAATACACAAAAAAGTAGTGACCCGGAAGGGGGGCCCATGACCCCAATTACCCAGGTGAGTTTGACCTTTGACCCCTCATAGAACCCGAGATATCGAGGGTCAAAGCGGCGTGAAGTTGGCTCACCAATATTTGACCCTCGATATCTCAGGTTCTATGAGGGGTCAAAGGTCAAACTCACCTTGGTCGTTGGGGTCATGGGGGCCCCCCTTTCTGGGTCACTACTTTTTGTGCATTTGTCGTAGGTGGTGAGCCAACTTCACACACGTGTAATAGGCCGTGTTATGAACGCACCCCTTGAACCTCCCACTTCCGTTTCCATGAAATAGTTAGTGCAAATATAACCTGAGGAGTACCCTGAGGAGTGTATAATATGTTAGTGTAACATACTAAGGGCATGACTCCGAGCACGTTAACGCTCCTAGGGTCCACAAATATAGCTCTCGCTAGCCCCATATCCCTGTTTTCCCCTTCAGGATGCCAACAAGACTTGAGGGCGTACAGTCGACAGTTCTGCCTATAATACTGATGTAAGCTAATTATTATAAAACACATGACATAGCTATCCTATTTTCCCACGACATGATGACACTCATAACCGATCTGATCCAATCAGATGCTCCCCTTCCTAATTCTCAATAATCATTACAGAGTATACACAGTAGGCTATCGAAGCAGGTTGGTGTAGTGGATATGGAGTCCTCCTGTTAATCGGGAGGTCCTGGGTTAGAATCCAGGGGCCGGCGACCGTGGTTATCTGTGGTTTCCCACGGTCCTCCCAGGATAATTCGGGGTCGTTTCCGTAAAAATAGGCCACAGCCGCTTCCTTCCGTCCCTATCCTTTCCCAAAAAGCAAAGTAAAATGAAAGCAAAGAGTTCAAGTCAAGACAAAATTGGGATGAATTCTCCCCCTAAAGAGCGGCTGGCTGATAACGGGGTATGAATTATGAATTATTACAGAGTACACAGTAAATGGTTACGGTACCCTGTTGAATTTGTCATGGGCATTAGCACTTTCAATCACACAACTTAGCAGCATTTTATTTTAGTCATTCGTTTTTCACAACCCTATACAGGGTGTTTATTGTAACTCTGCAAAGACTTTCAGGGGCAATAGAGGGGACCAATACAAGTATTTTTGACATAGGCACCCGTGTCCGGAAACGC
>JYFJ02008446.1:0-12462 GCA_000934665.2 Catajapyx aquilonaris
TTTTACTTTCACCAATGAATTTCTGGCCTGCGATTTACCCCTAGTGTCATTTTCGGGCCGATTGGCCGATGGCCCTACAGACACTTCCCTTGTTAGTTAGGGTTCACCTGCGCGGTGCAGCCCAGGACTGGCTGCTTGGAATGGGCCACAGATATGGCAACTGGGAGAATTGGAGGAGGCAGTTTCTCCTTTTTCACTGTTGACAGAGGGCAGATTGGAGAATGAGGCTGATTACACGACAGCAGGGGGCGAATGAAGGTCTAATCCGCTATGCGACTGAGATGACACGTCTCTGCCGCCGCGTGGACCCTCACATGTCTGATGAGGAACAGATCGCATGGATGAAGAGGAACGCTGCACCCCAGTACCGTATGGGAAAGTCTATCGTTTATCCGCACATAGCGACGCGGTGCTTCAAACATGTTGGCTACGCGTCGCAAACAACCGGTTGCTGGGAGAGCACAACAAAGGGCGTCTTCTTACCCCTGCCACGCGAACCGTTCAGACGAGTGCTAGGACCACAGTATTAATGAAGGAGGTGGGAAATATGAAAGCCATGATGGTTGCTGCAGTCCGTTAACCCAAAGAACGATACGATGTCACACTAGCCGTGTTTTCTGAACGTGTGCAGTAGTATGCCTGCAGAGTGAGTCGTGGGCATGATTGGAGGGGAGAGCCGGGTGGTGGCGGACGGAACTTGGCGTCATGTAGTTCGTTGGTTTAACGGACTGTGTGAAGGTGTACTTCGCGCTTGGCAAAGCCACGATAACGTTCATTGGCCTGCGGCGCCTCAAGACGGACAGTAAATGTTGCGGATACAGAAACCCACAATAAGCGCCCAGCTCCGCTATCGCTCCGCAAAAACTAAAAATATCACTCACGGGCGACGTACCGTGCCTGGCAGGGCCACAACAATGTACAGTACTGTTGCGGTAACAAAAAGCCATACAGCAATACCAAGACAAAGGGCTATTCCATCAACTTAATCACCTCAAAATCCCTCATTGAATCCCCGAAAGCCCGAAAAGAAAAATAAAGCACAGTTCCATGTAACCATGCAGCAGTATCAATAAGCACCCGATTGTTTGCGACGCAATGTTGCCAACCGTCGGGAGGCCTTGTTGTTAACATGCGGATAAACAATAGCTTATCCTACCGTATGTACACCTGTGCCAAATACAGGTGACCTCCCTGGAAGATTTCTTCCAAACTCTTCGGGCTCTCCCAGCTCATCTTCCTCCTACACACGTCGGCAGAGAATGGAATGCCCAAAAGACAGGTGGAGACGATGGTCAGCGTATCCGGACAAAGCCACGACGGTCTGGGGGAGATGTCCAAGGCGAGGGAGAGGGACAGCAAGGCGAGACCAAGGGCCATCAAGAGAGCAGTTCTCGTCCTCGTTGTTTCCGATGTGAGGGTTTCGGACATTTCCCAAATAAATGTACCGTGACCCTCCCGAACAGGAGTGGTTCACCCCCCCCCCCCCNGGGCAGCCGGGGCGAAGGCAACGCCCCGGAGATAGTAAGTTTTCTGGGGACCATCGGAGCCTGGGCAGGAGCTGCTGGCCCAGGCAATCTTCCCACGATGACTCTAAAAATGGGGGAAAGAAGCATTCGAACTTTGGTCGACACCGGAGCTACCAGGTGTGCGATCAGACAGGAAAGCGCAGCAGAGTTGGAGTTGGCGATGACGGACTGGAAAGGAGGCTCGTTTGGGGTTGCCGATGGAGGTAAGGTCACCCCAATCGGCGAGGTGGAGATCAATAGTGAATTACAGGAGGTGGGGATTCCCATAAAAGTAACAGCGGCAGTCATCCCGAGATTATACGTTTTCCCTTCGTTCTCGGGATGGACTGGCTACAGCGGAAGCAAGCTGTTTTGACGTGTTTGGGTGACGGCCGTGTGAGTTTTAGCACCAGTGGTGGTGAGTCTGCAGCGGGGGAGCTGTTGGAAACCGTCTCACCTAAGGTTCCCTGTAAGGTGGTGGTGGCAGAGGATGCTGCTGTTGCTCCGCAAGCGGCCGGAGCAGTGCTGGGGTCCATGGAGGGGCTGTCATGTGATTGTGTCCTAGTGGAGAAGTGGTGCTCGTTAGCGCCAGGACAGGAATGGTTGGCCCCAAGGCAAGTGGTGCCAGTCAAGGAAAGTCGTGCTTCAGTATGGGTTTTCAACACGTCACAGAAGGACATCCGCATTAGGAAAGGTACGGAAGTGAGCAGAATGGAAGCCTGGGAAGACAACCAGATCTTCGGGCTGCTGGATGGTGATGATGATGAGGAAAGGTACTAAGGAGATTCCCTGTCTGGAATGGAAGGCAAAGACGCCCAGCAGTCAGAAGAGAGCATCGACGTGGAGGTCGGCGAGGACCTCACCACGGATGAAGCGACACAGGTGGGAAATCTCATCGCCAGATTCAGGTCCTCTTTTGCTAATGATGGCGAGAGCTTGGGTCACACCAGCGTCGTCCAACATAAAATACGGACAGGAGATCACCCTCCAGTGCGGGAGAGGCCATGGCGTGTTCATCCTGAAGGACGAACGGAGATCAAGAGGCAGGTGGACGAGATGTTGGAAGGAGGCATCATCCGGGAGAGCGAGAGCGCGTGGTGTGCCCCAGTACTAATCGTCCGCAAGAAAAACGGGCAGTGGCGGTTTTGCCTGGACTACCGCCGTCTAAACGCCGCGCCGTTACTGAAAAGTACCAGTATCCCATGCCGAGGATCGACGATGTTCTTGATCGTCTGGGTGGAGCTCACTACTTCACGAACCTGGACTTAGCGTCGTGGTACTGGCCGGGGAAGTAACCGAAGAGGATCGCCACAAGACGGCATTTGGCACCCCGGATGGCCTCTTTGAATTCAACAGGATGCCTTTCGGACTATGCAACGCGCCAGCAACTTTTACCCGTTTGATGGACACAGTACTAGGACCATTGAAGTGGACGGTCTGCTTACTTTATTTAGACAATGTGCTAGTATATGGCTCCACTTTCCAGGAACATCATAGGCGGTTGGAAAAGGTGCTGTGTGCCATCAGCGAGGCGGGGCTGATGCTTAATGTAAAAAGTGCAGTTTTGCCAGCCTTCGAGAGACCGAGCAAGGTTAATATAAACAGGTGCGATCGTTTTTGGGGATCGCCGGGTATTACAGAAGATTTGTACCAAATTTTGCCGACACCGCCAAGCTCCTGACGGCCTTACTAAAGAAGCATGCCAAGTTCAGTTGGGAGGGACCTGAAGAAGAAGCATTTCAGGGACTGAAAAGTGCACTGACAACCGCTCCTATTCTGGCTCATTACTGCCCTGACGCTGAGACGGAACTCCATACAGATGCCAGTGATGTTGGAATTGGCGCCGTACTCAGCCAGCATCAACCCGATGGAGAGTGGCGTGTTGTGGCTTACCTCAGCCGAGCCCTGAGTGATCCAGAGACGAAGTACTCGACTACGGAGAAGGAGTGTCTAGCAGTGGTGTGGTCCGTCCGAAAGTGGAGGGTGTACCTGTATGGAAGGCCTTTCCGGGTGGTAACCGACCATGCTGCACTGCGTTGGCTGGCAACGAAGAAAGAGCTAGCAGGGAGACTGGCGCGGTGATCGCTGGAGCTTCAAGAGCATCACTATCAGGTAGTTCATCGACAGGGGACACAGCATCAGAATGCCGACGCTCTGTCCAGGTCTGCCGTGTCTCCTGCGGAGAAAGAGGTGCTCCACTTGCTTGCCCCACTGCCGGAACTCGCAGCTATGCAGACACAGAAGCCTGAGTTCCAAGAGTGTTTCCGCGAGGCTGCAGGAGAAGGAGAGGAAGAAAAGTCCTTCGAGGTGAGGGAAGGGCTGCTCTACAGGCTGGTGAACGTCGGTTCTCATATGAGGAGTCGCTTGGCGATGCCGAGGGCCCTGAGGCTCAAAATACTGGAGTCTTGTCACGATGCTCCTGAGGCTGGACACGCAGGCGTGAAGCGCACGATCCAACGAGTGGTGGCCAGGGGATGGTGGCCCAAAATGAGGAGGGAAGTGACAAACTACGTCGCCGCCTGTATCATGTGTCAACAACGGAACCGTCCGTCAGGTAAGCCCCACGGAAGGTACATCACCCCGGAGGTGCCGGAGCGACCGTTCCAGCGGATGGGGATATGGACTACCTGGGACCTTTTGCTAAAAGTATGAGTGGGCGGAAGTACATTGTTCTGGCTGTGGATCACCTTTCAAATTATGAGGAAGCCAGGGCCACGGTTTCGGCGTCCGCAGAAGAAGCCCGTGCCTTCTTGCAGCAAAGGGTCTTCTGGCGGCACGCCATCCCTGAAGTGGTAATCAGCGATCGAGGAAGCCATTTCGTGGCAGAAGTTTTCGGGGTACTGCTGCAACAAATGGGCGTGCGGCCAGTTATAACAGCACCCTACCACCCGCAGAGCAATGGTGTGGTGGAGCGTTTCAACAGGACTCTGACTGCAATACTGGCGAAGTACTCCGTCAAGCAAGACGACTGGGATGAGCATGTGGCTGCCGCGGTGTGGGCGTATAACTCATCGACGGACGGAGAAGCTAAATCTCCGTACGAACTGGTGTATGGGCGCCGTCCAAGAGTTCCAGTCGACCTGGAGTTGCCAACGGAGGCAGAAGACTCACAGCTGGAAGACCGAGAGTCGGCATGGGAGGAGAAGAGAGCTGCTAAGCTGAGAATAAGACAGGAGGTCAACAAGGCGGTCATGGCATCACGGCAAGCAGAATCAGGAAGGAGGAAGCAGAATCAGGAAGGAGATCTGCTGGTGTGGGTGTTTCATCCGGCACGCCAAGTTGGACGGCCGCCCAAATTGCAACGGCCATGGACAGGACCCTAACGTATCCGGAACCAGTTTGGCCCAGTAACGTTCCGGGTAGAACTCCTGGTGCCGAAGGAGGTGCAGAGGGAGGAAGCCGGCGTGCGTGGTACACGTGGACCGCCTCAAGAGGTACGTGTCTCAGCAGGGGCTTGATTGGCCTCCACCTGAGGTAGATGCCAGGCCGGGGGCCCAAGAGAGAACAGATGGTCCGGGAGGGAACCAAGCTGAACCAGAGGGTCTGGAGAAGAAACCGCGTCGGGCCCGAATCAGAAGAGAGAACGGACCAGCAGCAGAATTTGCAGCCGGTGGGACGCAAGAAGACAGTGACGTTTAATGAAGACGTAGAGTTTTTTGTTGTGAAGCGTTGGTGGGACGAGATGTTTCTCGTCCCGCTTAAGGGGGGAAGGATGTAGTGGCCCGGCAACGAGTGTTGTATGTTGTCAGGCCACCAGTCTGTTGTTGGTTGTTAGGGAGATGAGAGTTTGATTTGAAAGGGCATTGTTAGTTCCAATGGTTAGTTCTGACTGCCTTCTGGACAGATGTGTATTCCATTCTTGAATAGATTTCTTGCATTATTATCATTCCTGACCTTGTCTGTTATTCTGCCTTAACGTGAACCACTACAATAATACAACGTCGAGGCAGATTTTGATCCTGCTGTGCCTCAACTCCAAGAAGCCAGTGAAAACTTCATTGTCATCCAAGATAGAGCTCTCTGGCACATGGAGGTTCGAAATTACCTGGATCAAAATCTGCCTCGGCCTCTGGATTGGCCGATCAACAGACGAGAACATGGCACTGACATGTTGACCACCAAGAAGTCCGAATCTAACGTGTTGTGATTTTTCTTGTGGAGATATACAGGGCGAATCAAAACTCCACCATAAGCCATATGCCAATGGCTTAATGGGCACCAGGGGATCAATTAATGTAGAGGAGTCATTATGTCTGGGCAGCCTCATTACTGAGATAATTGATCATTTGCGTTTTAGCAATTGGGCCGAAGAGTGATTGTCACAGATTGTCACAGATTGTCACAAATGGTCACAGATCACATGCGACATGCAGTACACATGCGACATGCTAGTAGATAAATGGAAAAGCTGTTTTTTTTACGAGTGATGCGATGTCGGGGCTGAAGGTTTCCATACCTCCCAGGATACTTTGTACTACGTGTTTGAAGGCAATTATCTCCGTAATGAGGCGGCCTAGAGATGATGACCCCTCTACATATAATGATGCTCTGGTGCCCCTTATGCTATTGGTACATGGCTTATGGTAGAGTTTTGATACACCCTGTATACTGTGTATATAGCCTATGTATATACCGAAGCAGGTTGGTGTAGTGGATATGGAGTCCGCCTGCTAATCGGAAGGTCCTGGGTTCGAATCCCGGGGCCGGCGACCCTGACCGTGGTTTTCCGCGGTTTTCCACGGTCCTCCCAGGATAATTCCGGGGTCCATCCAGGGGAGTATCCAGTGGGTAGTTATGAGGAATCCCAAATTCATCTCTGCCGAGGAAAACACTGGATAGCATGTGACAGCCACGAAATTACGAAGACAATGCGTGCAAATTGTGGCCTGTCCAAGTGCATAATATTATGCATGACTGTAGTGTATTCTGTCATTTGGAAAATGTAGCAAAGAAAAGCGATGGAGCTGAAAAATGTGCCTGGCTGGAAAATGAACCGGATGCTTTTCATTTCCTACACCAGTGTGCTTTGAAGTGAATCCAGCCATCTACCCAGGGGTAGTATGTCATGCAGGAGTATATTGATATAGCTAGCATATTTATGTAGCGTATGCGGCTGAGCGTCCGAAGGGAGCCCAATTATCCTTATTAGCATTTTGTCAGCGTGGGGCTGCGATAAGTGGGCGGTAATTGGGGGACCGGTTTAATGAGCAGCACCAGTCGCCATTGATCGGGTTTGCCTCAAAGGGGGCCACCGGGGTGGGGGGTTCAAGGGAATATTCAGCAGCAAAGTGAATCAGGAGGGGGGGGGGTGGTGGTGGTGGTGTAAATTGGCGCAATATGATTGCCAGCAAGCAACGGGCCCGGATGGGAGAGGGATTATTATTGGCGCAGGACTCCTTCACCCCCCCCCCCCTCCTCTCGTCCCAATCTCATGCGCTCTTCCCTCCCCATCTATGTTCTACCACTAGGTCACCGCAAATGTCGGCAGGTCGTTAGTCACATCCAGCAGCTGCTAGCAAACTGATCACTCGACATTAATTTCTTTCCCCATTCCTGCATCTGGAATTACGGACAAAGCACAAACATCCGCACTCAACAATGACGATAGCCTTCAGTGTTGAATAAATGAAACAAATTCTGCTAATACAGTAATAATAATAATATAACTTGAGCTGTCACGCAGCATGGCAGTATTACCCGAATGACGCGCGATGATTTGACGGAAGTGTTATAGATCAAGGTCGCTTGGAAGACCTCTCTGCAGCATCGGGTAAGTCTATCTTGCAAAGTGAATGATGGCATGTTTCTACTGCAGTATTACATTACAGAGAAATTTGTACTTTTGAACGTTTTGAATCCAGAGTGGTTTGTTCCTGATAATTGCGTTACCATCAGAAGCATAGTTATAAGCGGCATATACAGAGGCACAGAGAGCAATTCCCACTTGCCAATCCGTTTGGAACCCTAGTTGACTTAACTCAGCCCATAAATGCCGCCAGTTTTCAGAGTCAACACTGTCATGTTTGCAGCCAAGGAAATTGTTTTGGGTGGAAGTGATGGGATAGGCAGAGGTGACGTATGCGTGTCGATCCGGCAGCTAGGGCAGATGATATTGCTAGAGTCGTCCATTGTAATGTGGTCTAGGCCCTGGCTTACAGCTGGCTTGTGCGGGGCCTACGGGGGTGCACAGGTCTTTAAAAAAAGTCCCATAATGGTTCCCCTCGACCTTACTCTCACCTTGACCCAGACTCAGGTGACGGCGCGGCGCGGAGGTTGGCAGAAGCACGGAAACACAACCACAACGCACTCTAAATATTTCCTCCCCTGTCCCTCCCTCTCCTCATCTACAAGACAGAGCAATTATTACAACCTTAATTGTTGCTCTTCTTTCTTTGAAAGCAGAAGAAACATGGGCAACAAGCTGAAAATAGACTCTAATTACTGCTAAAGCAATATTCCACCGTAGCCAGCTGCATACATCCTAATTCATTCACAGCACTCAGCTTGACTCAAGCTACAAGCTGAGCGCAGGCAGCGAATCTGATATGTATAGTGCACCTGTTGTCCGGGCTGGAGGCCACGTTTCTATTCGTGCTAATTCAACTGCCACGTTTTTGTCAGTGTTGGAGTGGGGAGAAGGGATCCTACTTAAATTGTTGCCAAATTGCTGTCGATACTACGCTGCCCTGTGCCTGTTACCGGACTGGCTGCTGATTGCTGAAAGCGGGGGGAAAGGTCAGACGGAATATTGAAATGGATGAAAGGGGCGAGCGGCTGGGGCGGGGACGATGGAGAGGGAGAGAGAGGTGGGGGGGGGGAGTTAATGCCGTGGCCATATCTATTTCTAGCCCGGAGTGCTCTGAAGTGGGGACCATACACGACCAGCATAATATACTGGCTCGGTAACCGGGAAAGAGAAGAGCGGGGTGGGTGAAGGGTGAGAGAATTCTTCAAAGCTGGCTAAAAAAACAGGAGACATGTTTTGGCCCCTGCACCAATCACTGCCAGGCACAATCTCATACCTGGTCACATGCAAGACTATCTCTATTCAACGGCCACGTAATTTATGCAACCGATAGATATCACCTCATCATAGCAACGATAACATTTTACTAGAATCTATATTTGTGCACATATCGGTAGTAGGGCTATGTAAGGCAAGTAAGGTAATATAGGCTTAATTGTAAGCGCAATTAATTTTTAAGTATCGATTATTAAGAAAAACAAGTCAATATTTTGGACGCCATCTTTAATTCGAAATTTTGATTTATCACAAACGTGACTCCTACCATCTGAAAGGGGGTTAAAATAGCTTCACATTCCATCAATCACATTTCGGATATTAGTCGGGGCGGATTTGTTCAAAAAACCAGTTTCGCTCGAATTTCGTGTTAATTTTGATCTGTTTGTGGGAAGTTGGACGTTGGTAAACATGGTTAGAAGGTAAAAAAATCACCTTGTCGCCATTTTTTCCACCACGTATTACGGCCGCCATCTTGGAAAAATGGCGGCAAAAACAGGTTATTCTATTTTATCTTTTTAACCGTTCATTTTCTGAAAAATAATTAGACACGAAACATGAGGTTAATTACAGTATATATCTCATCGAAGAGTAGGCTACTCTATCAATACTAGCGCACCCGTAGCCAAAATTTGGCAAAACCTGCAATGAGGACAATGGGAATGAAAAAAATGGGACGAGAGGCCTCTCGGAGTGACAACTAAGAAATAGCGTATATCTGGTCGTAAGACGGGGTTGAAAAGGACCTGTTCAAGTAGCCCCGCTACCTAAACGGCAACCATCTTGCGCATCTTGTAGTGCAGGGATATTCAACTGGCGGCCCGCGGTCCGGATCCGGACCGCGACGCAATTTTGTCTGGACCGCGACAATATACAGGACAGTTTGAAATAGCATGATAAATTACCAATTCATGATTTTCTTTTGGAAAAAGTGCTACCAATTTCATCAAATACCCACCTATTCAAATCTCCCACATCTCACCTAAGCTCGTGTGACCTTGAACCCCCCAAAAATTTCGCTTGCGGCGGGCTCGTTCCCCGCCTTTACGGCTTGTTCACCTTGTGCTTACGAAATGGGCCCCCTCCGAAATTCTTCTGCCTACGCCCCTGTATACACAGGACATCATAAAGGGCGAAAATGTCTTAATATCCCCTGTCTTGATAGGCCCTTCTACCCTTGCTGCACATGTTTCTATTTTCGAATATGAATCCTGTGGTACCATATAAAATCTATATATTTTTATCCGGGGGGGGGGGGGNGCGGACCTTCAATGGCCCAGGAAAGGTAAATACTGGACCTTGTCAGAAACTAGTTGAATACCCCTGTTGTATAGTGTATAATCTATGCACCTAGTTTTACGCTAAAGGCCGTTGTGTTCGCCACTGACTGAATCTTTGATGTGGTAGGGGTTGCTACCTAGCGGCCTTGGTAGGATTCAAAACATGTCACGTGGTGAACTGTTTTATTAGTTGATTTAGAGGCAGGAAAACTCGTGTGGTTTTTACCCCGTAAAAATGTTGTAAGAATATTCGTGTGAGACAAATGCCGCCTCAGGGAACCGATATGCGAAATGCAAGCCCCATCGAGATATCACACGTTTGCCCAATCGCGTATCTCTCCCTCTCTCCCTCTCCTCTCTCTCACTGATCTCCCCTAAAAGAGAGACAGGAGCGAGGGGCGGACTCAGGATGGCGGTCGTTGGCAAAGCAAGGGCGAACTCTTTCTCCAAACTGATGAAGGTCACCCTTTAGAAGCATTCTTCCATTGAATGACATATATTAGAGTGGCTGGACAGCAACACTTTGATCCAACTCCCCTGCGTTGCCAAGTTTCAGTGATCAGCTCCAATCTAATTGACACGAATCATTGAGCCATGTGGGTGGCCTTTCTTTGCCAGGATAACTTTGAACAGGTCCTTTAGTGGCATTGAATCAGTGGACATACTGTAGGCTATACTTCTTGAGTCGGACATGAGAAATGTCTTTTTCATAAAACCTCGCGATATACGTACATTAACATTCTGTGTAAAGACTCTGTTGTTGGAGAGCAATGTTCCTTGTTGAGCAGTAGGAGTAGTGAATACTTTGACCTGACTTGGGTTGCGAGACCGGGACAGTGCCACATACAGCTGGCCATGTGACTCGGGCCTCCAGAAAATGAATAGCTTCGTCGGGAATGGATTGGGTTAGAGGATGGCGTGCTAAGCGATGAGCTGCAGCGTCTGCCTGACGAATTCTGTCCAGGGACTCCTGACGTTGCTTTGATAGCCATCTAGCCTTGCGTGCCTTGGCCATCCGACGCTTTCTAGCAATGGGATCCTCCTCCTCGTCCATTGTGCGGGTTGTGAGGATATGAGGCACTGAGCAGGTCGTGAGGACGTAAGGTACTGACCACCGACAAAAATAAAGCGACCATACTCTCCACTGCGCAGTGAGAAGTGAGCCACTGACCCACCCCACCCAACCCACAACCCGCCGCGCCACCCCCTACCCCCGGCCTGATGATTTAGTGCCGTGATGAGAAGGTGGCAGCACTCACCCGGGGCCTGTATTGGCGGGAAAGGAAATAGGTGGCAGTTAGGACTTTTGACGGGAAGGGAAAAAGGCGGCCAGATGAATTAGTGCCGTGATGAGAAGGTGGCAGCACTCACCCGGGGCCTGTATTGGCGGGAAAGGAAATAGGTGGCAGTTAGGACTTTTGGCTGGAAGGGGGAAAGGCTTATTATCAACAAAAATTATTATAATAAAACTGAATATCTTATACATTGATGTTTCTTAAGAGGAAGAAACACTGGAAACAAGTTAAAGTTTTGTAACACAAGAATTTCCATGCCTAATAAATATCCGGTCCATTTACTACGAGTGTATATTGACTTTTTTTTGTTGTTAAAGTGTGTGAACTGCAAAAAACCAGGTTGTTCTGTTAACTTTTGAGATCAATTTCGATAAGTTGCCTAATAGTAGTAATAGTCAGCAGAAAGCAAATTTATAACTTGAAATATGTATTACACCATTTTAAAAGGTTTCTTATGCTCTACTAGAAATTTCCTGTAATAAGAAAAATCTTAGTCATGAATTTCAGCTGAACAGTTACACTTATCAAAACATTGATAAGTACATATTTACTGTAAATCTCATGCTCTTTAACTTTTGTTTGAGTCGTCTTTTGATAATCTATTAACTGTTCAAAAAATAACGCAAAAATATCTGTTTTTTCCGCCATTTTTCTAAGATGGCGGTTGTAATAGGTAGCTAATATCATGGCGACAAGTTGATTTTGCAACTTCTTCTCCATCCTTAACAACTTCCCACAAACAGATCAAAATTATCATTAAAATTACAGCGGCACGGAATTTTTGAACAATTCTTCCCGCGCTAAACCAGACGGAGGTCGTAATGGACATTGTCCGCTCGATTCTGGCCGAACGGTTACAGTTATCATAATATTAATAGAGTACTCTTCGATGAGATATATAATTCACCTCATGTTTCGTGTCTAATTACTTTTCAGAAAATGAACGGTTAAAAAGATAAAATAGAATAACCTGTTTTTGCCGCCATTTTTCCAAGATGGCGGCCGTAATACGTGGTGGAAAAAATGGCGACAAGGTGATTTTTTACCTTCTGACCATGTTTACCAACTTCCCACAAACAGATCAAAATTAACACGAAATTCGAGCGAAACTACAAATCCGCCCCGACTATATGTTATGGCTTCCAATAACTGATGGCGGACGGAGCAAAATCCCCCAAAATCCGTATCTTTCGCACCCCGCAGGGACAAAGAAAATGAGGTCCATGATCAGACACGTGGGTACTACAACACGGTTTTGGTCGAAATCGGAAAAGATTTGTCGGCAAGGGGGGGCCAGTTGACGTGGAATGCCTGATAATTATAATGTCTTTGATCTGACAACAGTGCCGTATCCAGGGGGG
>JYFJ02008449.1:0-12383 GCA_000934665.2 Catajapyx aquilonaris
ACATAAATGTTTTCAAAAGAGCGAAAGAGAGTGTTTTTTTGCAGAACGGTGTAATTTTTGAACCTGGGGTTTTGGTCAGTATCTCGTCAACGGTGCAGGATATCGCAAAAATAACGGCATTTCACACCCAGGGGGCCACAACTTTTCATGTTTAGGCCGGGTAAGGGTACTCGCACACCAAAAAACGAAAACCCGTAAGTTGCGTCACAAACTCCCCTGGCGGGACCGTAGGATATTAACCCACATGACTCAAATTTTTTACCTGTCAAAAGGATCACCCAACGCAACTTTTTTTCACTAGCGAACTACAACTTTCGAAAAAAAAGTGTTTTTCGAGCCGCCCTATTGTACAGCAATAGTATTAGACTGTAGTACCCATGAGCTTCCATGACAGATTGTTTTCCACTTTGGGTTACACTATACCAGCTGCATAACGCCCCAACGTCTTTCTTTCTCGAACAATCTGCAATCTTAGCACTTTCCAGAGAATACTGCCGCACTGATGGTCTCCCATGCAAATAAGAGAAAGCAAGTACATGGCCTACCAATAACTGTGATCCATTATCTTGGTTTCTGAATATACACCAATCGCCAATAAGTATTTCGGATCATTCAATTTATGCACAGTATATGTATATAATTTATTTTGAAAATAACCTACTGGGGCAACTTTAATGAGAGATTCTCTCAATTTGTGATCATCATTTGAAGTGCTGGAGCTGCTGCTGATGATGATGAATAATTTCTGACTGCTCTTTTACCCTGAGCCGATGTTGGGGGAAGCAAATACAGCTCAGCAGGTATCTATATTTTCTGTGAAAGTATAAATAAATGCTTAGAACATACTATAGTGTAGCATAATTATATAGTGGTGAAAAACTGTAAGTGAAAGTGGGGTGGGCCCTGTGAGCTTGGGGATTGGGAGGTGGAAAGAAAATAGTTACTTTAAGATTATTATCTCTAGCCTATACGAGGGGGGTTCATTAAAGATTTCCCCTGACCCACTTCCGGTTATTGTAGGAGGATGAAATTGAGCATGTACAATGATACATATCTCTATAGGCAACGTGGTAATTTGCAGCTCTGAACTCCGAATAGTTTCACTGTTACAAGCCCAACCACGGAATAGTTCGCTCACCCACATATTGGCTTGGGTCGGATTGGGAAAAGACATGCCACCCTCGGAACGGCCCGTGTTAGGATGTCGGGAATTATTCCCTGAACAGTCATGCCTCTGGGCTACTATTGTCACCAATAATTACACCTCGCGGACGACAACAGTAAATAATACGAGCATCTGAAAATGCGCGACCAGCCACGGAAATATTCGCTCACAGCGCCCGCTGCCACAAAATAAGTCGCTCACTGTCAATCATCAAGGCTTTTATTTATACTGGGCATGTAGCAATTGCCAATTAGTACTTTGTTACACCTCCCTTAGCCGCAATAACTGCTTCCAAGCGTTCTGGCATGGAATCGTACAGTGCCTGGCATTCCGCAGGTGTGAATGCGTCCCACACGGCCTGCAGCTGCTTCTTCAAACCTGGCACAGTACGGGGACGATTCCTGCGTAGCCTCTGCTTCATCTTCATCCACAGTCTCAATGGGGCTCAGATCAGGGCTGTTATAGAGATGGGACTTTTCGATCAGATATCGATATGCCGATATATCGATATAAAATTTACCCGACACCGATATGACCGATATATCGGGTCAAAGAAATCGATATCAGCGATATTATCGATAAGAATCGATTCTGCATCGATTAATCGAGGGGAAATGTTACCATAACAAGATTAATGAAGGAAAAAGGGTGAAATATTCCAAATATGTCGCTAAAGCCAAAATATGTCGTTAACCCCTTCGGCCCCAAAGAAAAATCAAGAGGAGTTCCTTCAAGCAAAGTATGTATATTTGCAAGCAAATGAGTACGTAAGGAGAGCTAGGTGAAGGAAGGGAAAGGTAGGTAACCAGAGAGGCGTAAGGGATAACTAGGTAAAGGTAGGTAACCTCCAGAAAGGCGTGACCGTTGACCAGGATATTGTCCTGGCTACTAAGCCTCGAGCGTAGATCCGCGCCCGGTTATATAGGTAGTGCCCCAGTGCGAGATGGGTATGCGGCACGTGGGAAGTAAGGTTGGAATGGTACATGTACATTGTGATACAAAATAACATCCATCAAGTGGGGCATATTCTGAACACGGTCAAATTCGGTCACACATGGATCCCCCACCTTACATCCAGGGCGTACGGATGTATAAAATCTGGAGGTAAGACAACTGAAATCCCTATAAAAATCAAATGATAGATACTTGACTTTGTAAGGGTTGGAGACCCTTCGTGAAGTTCTGCATACTTCCGCAAAATCGTTGGGGACATACAAGTTACGTAATTTCAGTTTATTTTCTATTGCGGAGTGAACGCTGTCGGCTTCATTTTGCGTGTGTCCTTTTTCAAGGAACTTTTGATATATGGTTAAGTTTTCAGTGCTAGCGGTATGCAGAAGTGCATTCGCCAAAGTTACATTGCGGTCTTGATAATTGCACCCATCACTATACAGAATGATAGTCTCCAGCTCTGGGTTTCCTAAGTGAAAGCTCTGGATATAATCAGTTATCATACTAGCAAAACAGTTAGCACTTAGTTCCCCTTGGCCATCGTGCCAGACGTAGCATGTCACCTGGTGATCCTTCATGTTGTAAATAGTGAAATTGTAGCAGTACAATTTAGTCTTATAATATAAGCTACTGGCCTGCAACTTCGGACATCGTTTGACTGCTTGCAGGTCCATAACTAGAACTGCCACTCTCGTGTCTTCCATTGTGCGCTTCTTGTCTTCTTTTGCTTGTCTTGCATCGCCTTTTTTCTTTAGGTGCTTCTGGTACTCCTCCTCACCAAGGTTTCCAACTGTGTGTGCCACACTTATATCGCACTGGTCTTTTCTGGGTTTGTATATTGAAATGTTTTTATCCTGACATACCTGATGAAAGACTTTCCTACTTGCTGGTTGATGACCATTATCCCTGCAATACTCTTCACAGATGAAATGAAGGTGTGTTTTGGTCGTGATGATAGGCTCAAGGTATATTCTGGTAGTGTCCTTGCGGCAATAATGGCTCTCCATTTTGGGTAGTTTGTCCAAGAATTCTCCAGCAGACTGTCGGCCAGGATTGTTCTTTCCTCTTGACTCCTTGGGCTTTTCCAACTTTGATGCTCTCACCTTCTCTAGTTCGTCTTGAACACTAGAAGAGGTTTATCACGTCCCAATGACGTGCACGTCGTCTCCGACGTCGAGCTACCAGCTCCCTGAACTCTCGNCCCCCCCCCCCCAGCCCACAAGTGAACACCAGACCGCCCGTCCAACCGAACACTCCGGGGAAAAGGGGGTAAGGGGAAGGAAAAGGATTAGGTAGCCGCCACAAAAACCCAACACTCACGCCTCGGGTTCAAAAAGTTCCCAAATAAGCATTAATCACACAGCTCCATCCTCCTAGGAGTGATATCCTCCACTGCTGAGTTGAGATCATCTTGACAATCAAATGCCCGAGATGATTGTGCACGAGCGAAAAAACCCGTCCGTTCCCAACAACGACTGGAGTCTGAGTGACAAGAGTACATAACAGTCATATTGTAGCCTACGTTACAAAAGTCCCTGCTTACGAAAGTTCTTCTGCTTTGTCTTCTGCTTCAGTAGATCCGAATTCCATCGATCGCTGAGAAAATGCATACGCATTATCCAGTAATATTTGATTACTGTTTTAGTTAGTTCTTCCTGGTGCAGCCCACACCCAACTGGAGGCACAACCCGATCTTTGAGGCTGTCCAGGACCAAGAAGAGGATGTTCTTCTCCCGTCCTGTTCTACTGGTTACCTCCAGGATAGCCTTTTCCCGGAAGGAAATGGTATTCACCAGCATGTCTGAACCATACCTCAGCCATCCTTTAGATTTTTCTGTGGTGAATAAATCTCCTTCCACTGCCTCTGAGGCAGGTTTAGTTAGGGTACCCTCACAATTCCTGCACTCATTGATGAAACGCTTGGCGTGTCTGGCTGTAAACCCAACACATACCTCACAGCAAATTCATCTATTGAGCTATCCAGGTAATCATGGTCCTTTGCCTCTTGCAAGAGCTCCCCGATGTCATCTAGGTGGACACCTAAAGGATAAAATTATCATTTGGTACTGTTTTCGCATAAACATATACGCAGATATGTATATATTTTTTAAATTCTTGCGTAATCCCTACATCGCTGACTACCCCTTATATGGAAATGTCGTGATGGTGGGTGATGATGCATTTGGTCAAATCTACCCAACCAACTCAGGCTTACCCTGAATGACCAGCTCATCCAAACGCTCCTCAAATTCGACTCTACGAGCTTCCTTGTCAAGATTTTTGAGGTCTTTGACGTCAAGGAGAGTAGAGAGCAGCGTTCCACCACTGATGTTGCTGCCCTTAGGAGATTTCACCAGTGAATATATGGACAGGAGCCTGAAGAGTTGAGCAAACGTTGTGGATTTTGGGTGTGTGTTCCTGCCACAAGCTCCTCTAATCATCCCAAAGAATGACTGAGATGAGAAAGGAAACAAATCAAGTTATTCAGTTTCCCTTGGCATCGTTCACATTCTGCTTTAATGTAGCAAGGGTTGCAGTGTATTGCATTCTTACCTCCAGGCAATCCTGATTAAGACGAGCAGTCATCAGGTACTGGAAATTGCACTTAAGAGAGCAAGAAATCGGCGAGTTACAGTGTTGCCTTCAGTGTCACTTCCAAGCCAAGGTCTGTACCATTGGAAAAGATGATCCGTCTCCCATCACCGACCTTTTTCTTTGGCTTCGCTTTTTCCACATTCACGGGCCCTGATGGCTTCATGCTCTTGAGCATCTTCAAGTACTCCAAAAAATCTGAAATTATCTACAGAAATGGAACACGACATTAAGAAGTGTGTCTTATTATCTCAGTACCTAATGAAAACTTTTATGTAACAAAAATCTCACCCTTTCTTGCTCTGAGCCAAGCTGGAGAGCCGTGAGTGGTCTACTGCTATTCATTGCATCAGCCATGTCATTCACCTTTTTCGTGAATTCTGCAGAAGCTGCGCAGTTTTGCAGATCTTCGACACCCTTCGCCTGGTATGTCATCATAGCACCCCATCCACGAAATAGCCACTGCTCTCCAACTTGACTGTCGATTCGAGGATGAGGTGGGACAGCTCATCAACTTGGGCATTTCCTCTAGTGAGAAAACACGCTAGCGCCTGCACCCAGCCACCCCTGAATGGTTGAAACATGATGACGCGTGCATGATCTCAAAGCTCCTTCTCTTGTACGCCAGAAGTGATCTTCCCAAGATCTACAAATCCCTCTACTTGCAGGCTGCTGGAATTAAACTTCGTGCCGGGAGTAAGTTTCATTTCATCCAGTGACAGTATGCCTGCAACGCAAAATATTGTAATCAGGGGTATTTATAATGATCACTATTGAAATATTATTATGTTCACTCACCATGTCTGTCTTCTTGCTTCATTTCTTCAGCCTTTTTTTTCATAAGGGTAAAGATGGCCTCTTAAAAACCATATGAGCAGGACATTGATTGGCAGTATGCATTTAGGGTTTTCCTGCATGGAACAGGTAATATGTTCTTCTCCCTTACGTGGTCATAAAGCTTCGGGCTCTTGATCCTCATAAGGAGACACTCATACACCCACTGTATAGTGTACCTTCTACCTTGCGGCCCTTTCTTCTTTGCTCTGCTGAAGCACACCATCACCGCCTCTTGTTGTTCCTTGGGAAGATGACTGATGGCGTCTGACAGAGCCTCCTGCTTCTTTATTACAATCGGCCATTCCCTTTTGGATTCTTGATTGCAAGTAAAACATCTGTAAAATATAATAGCAACATCAAGCCATGTGATGTGAAGGGGTAGTAGAGGCGGGAATGCCATTTACCCTTTTCTGCATGTGCTTTTTTGCTCGTTGTAAGCATTTCTTGGTTTGCTCTTTCCTCTTCTTCCTCTCTTCTCGCTGTCTTATCTGCTTACTGTCCAGTGCAGCTTTCTTTCTCACCCTGTCTTTTTCTCTGAAACACTGCGTGCATTGAGATTTGTTCTCTTTTGGTGCAATCGTGCCTGTGCAGTAAGTGCTGCCAACTTTGCTGGCAATTCCTGTGCCACAGCATGCTTGTATTTCGTGGGCTTTTTTCAACAGGCTGTCAACGTCAGCTGTTGTGTGAATATATTTTGACCCCAGATCAACTCTCACTCCATTGAAAATTATGTCTATTTCAGCATTCTTGTAAATAGTGATGCTCTTGTCAATGATGAGATTGGTGTGAAGTGGACAATAGAAATTTTATCTTCTTTTCGGAAATAAAACTGGTTCCACTGTCCAGATGACATCTTAAGGAGTTGGAAAACTCCACTCTTGCTGAGCTGGTCTCTCTGCTGGTGTTGTGTCCAATAGTTCTACTAGTTCTGGCTTAGGTGTGGTCGGAGTAGTGATGTGATCAGGAATAGAGTGTGGCAGACCCAGAGGACAAATTAATGACATGTAAGAGCAACCTCCCAGTCGTGATTTACCGGATTTACTGTTTGGAGGACATATCTTTCAAGGGGATTCTCTCGGTTGTGTAAAACGGTTGTGTAATGTCGTCTGGCATCGTGAGGTGCGTTGAACTTTTTTTTGTTGTTGTTGTTGTTGCTGCAAGGTGGGCCAAAAAAGATCACCGCACTTTGGTGATGAATTAGCAGATAGTCTGATTCTTATCTGAAGGTTAAAAAGATGAAGGCTACGTGTTGAATAATTTTTTGCGGAACCTTACATTTGCAAATAAAGATTGTCGCATGCAAATTTGCGGATCGGTCATGTGTGGAGAGTTAATGTGTCAAATTGCATTGCGTGGCATTAAAATAAAACATGCCATGCAGTTCATTCATGAATGAAATTATTGTGGTTACCTTTTGCAGGCCCAAACAAGGCCGTCCTGGGTATAATAGTGACGGAGGATATGGGACGCAAATGTTCGGGTACTTCCAGCCATGCTGGAAGCACCAAATTTGGCAGAAAAATAGGTCACGCTATCAAACCTCCGGGAAAATTCCAATATTGCAAGTAGGTCATCCTGGTTCAGGATATGGTAGCCATTATAACAAGAAAAAATTCAGATTTCATGCAGCAACGATGACAATGACAGACGGAGATGTTCGGGTACATCCAGCTATATGCTGGACGCACCTAATTTTGTACAAAAATCGGTCCTCGTCTGAAACCCCCAGGAAAAGTTTAAAACCGGAAGTCGGCCATCTTGGGTCCAGAGTGCCGCCATTGTATTGACATTGTTGCCTAGAGAATTCTAGGGGCTAGACGTGTCTTTCTCTCACTCCCTGTTCCAAACTGGCTTGGTTAACCCAAAGAGTTCTGCTATTATATAATATAATACCTAGAGGAGGTACTCCCTATCCTTTTCCATTAGACAGGCTGAGGCAGCCGCCATCTTGTTGGAGGTCATATTGTTGTTCTAACAGTTGTCTAGCAACTGGGACAACAACCAATAATGACAACTGGGCGACAATTAGTTCAATAATGTCAGGCGTCCGCCATCTTGTTGGAGGTCATATTGTTGCCTGCATTGTTGCCTGCCTCACATTTCAGGCCGAGTACCTCCTCTAGGTGTATATATAATATAGCAGAACTCTTTGGGTTAACCATGCAGTTGGGTCAGTGTTACCTTGGTGTTACGCATTTCAATATTTTCGTGGATAAAATACGTGGNTATGCTGGACGCACCTAATTTTATACAAAAATCGGTCCTCGTCTGAAACCCCCAGGAAAAGTTTAAAACCGGAAGTCGGCCATCTTGGGTCCAGAGTGCCGCCATTGTATTGACATTGTTGCCTAGAGAATTCTAGGGGCTAGACGTGTCTTTCTCTCACTCCCTGTTCCAAACTGGCTTGGTTAACCATGCAGTTGGGTCAGTGTTACCTTGGTGTTACGCATTTCAATATTTTCGTGGATAAAATACGTGGTGGCCGCCAAGCCTTTCTTCGAGCCTATAAGCTATTAAGGTGAGATGATCGACTTGGCCGGACTGGGTTCACGTGCACTAGGAACAATGCGATAAGTGGAATAATACAATATAGTGTCACACATTTGAAATAAGACCCGCCATGAAGTACATACCACAAAAACACGTGCTGTTTTATTACACATTGAGGAATTGCTCCACAACAACAGCAGAGGATGACAATGAGACACAAAAGCACAAAAGGTGTAATAGTATAACCATGAAATAGATAATTTCACATAAATTCTTTTCATATTAAAATCTCATTTGTTCTGAAAATTTCAATAAATATTATGGTTTTCAAAGACGAGTCACTCTAAAGTACCAGGACACATTATTCCATTCCTTCATTAATAATTTTGGACTTTTCACTAAATTTATGATAGGAGTAGAAAAGTCAGGAAAAAAGAGGGCACAATTTTCTTGTTCATCTGGGAAGTAGGTCTACTGAACTTATGTGGTTTCAAAGCATCAGATTTTTGTGATATGAAGCTCTACAAACAAGGTGATCATATATCACCATTTGACTTGCATCAATATATGAGACTTTCAAGTTGGAAAATTTCATTACCAATTTTGTTGGATATTTTTGTTGTAAATTTCTCTCATTTTGAAAGTGATTCAGTATACAGGTAGAACCTGCTTCATGACCATTTGTTTAACAACTTTTCACATGATAAACAAATCGTCATAAACCAGGTTCTACCTGTATACTGAATCACTTCAAAATGAGAGAAATTTATAACAAAAATATATCCAACAAAATTGGTAATGCAACTTTCCAACTTGAAAGCCTCATATATTGATGCAAGTCAAATGGTGCTATATGATCACCTTGTGTTGTAGATCTTCATATCAAAAGAATCGGATGCTTTTGTGACAGGGATGGACACAAAGACGAACAAACGTGGGTTTCGCTTAAATGAATGGTGTTTATTTTACCGTAGCTCAGAGGTACAAAAATAGGGGTAGGGAGAAATAGGAATATCAGAAGGATGGGAGAAGGGAGTGACCAGTCCCCGGGATATTGTCCCAGGAACTGGCCTCGAGCGAAACGGGTGACGGGTTTTTATAGTGGGCAGAACAGGAGTGATGCATTGTGGGTACTAGGCATGTATTAGGCGAGAGTGTGGGTTGAATTATAATGGGTCGGAGAAGGGATCAGTACGGGGAGTGGTGCACTGTGGGTAGGAGGTCGAGTTTGATCGTGTAAAAAGAGGCACGGGAGTGGTGCACTGTGGGTGGGATGTAAATTTGGTCAAATAGGGGGTGTTCCAGAAACAGCTCAATACTGTGATGGGTAATACTGTTACACACCCCACCATCCAGATACTGGCCCACAGAACAAGAGGGTGTGATGGGGTCCAGAACTAACACCATATCTTTGTATCGCGACATACTACGACTGAACATAAAACAAAATGGGAAAAAAAAGAGAGAAAGATATAACAGTCTGACGCCTCGTCCGGCACAGTTCACAGACAACGAGGGGGAAATAAATAAAAAAATTAACTTTGGTGGGTGGGAGGACGTCGGGAAACACACGACGTCATCAGTAGGTGCGCCCGGTAATGTTCACAGACGACGCACACTACAGATTACAAACATGAAAACATATATTACATTCCCACCACGGGTGTATTTCTTCTTTGTATGTGAGTCACTTAGTTGTCACATGTGCAGAGGAGTCAAAAGGGTTCCTCGTCGCTATCCGACGAGTTGACCTCGATAACATCAGGGTGTGGGGGAGGTGCGGAGTGGCTCCGGCGGCCGCGTGAGGCTCCTGGCAGGGCTGGTGTAGGCGGCCTTCCCCTCGGGAGGTTTGCGAAGGCTATGAACGGAACAGCAAATCCCCGTCGAGGTTGATCGGGTCCACCGAAAGGGTCCAATGGGGCAAGCCCAGAAAACAGGTGGCGGCTCCAATCGAGCTGACACTCCCATTCTTCTTGGAAATCGCCTCCTACCACGACTGGTACTGAGGAGGTCTCCACAACAAAGAAGTCAATCTGGAAAACGCAAGGTCCAAACCCCACAGGCAGCATCATTCGTCCATCAGGCCACACCAAGCGTCCATCCGGCATGATCAAACGGGTCTGGTTGTCAGCACGGAGAAAGGGTCGCAGGTTCATTGGAATGCTGTTTACTACCCTCCTGTCGACTGACGATGACACCGCACCGCTATCCAGTAGGGCTGTCCAATCACGGCCGTATATGGACACCGTGGTTGTTGCTGATGCGCGCAGCATCCCGGTGGTTCCGTGTGGACAGGCCATGGTGGTTCCTTGGTGGTTGGCTGCTGGCGAATGGGTACTCCACACAACATAGCACGTCCTTATAAAGCAAAAGTTTATCAGTTCAATAGTGACACACACACACACCTATAGTCTCGGGTGTCCAAATGGAAAGGCCCCATATCACATTATGCGTGAAATCTCCTTACTCAACTTGCCTCAAGTGCAGGGACACCTTTCAGAGGTTTTTTAGTGGTCCATGCCATTCAGGCCCTTGATTGCGCTGTTCATTTCTACGACAAACGCACCTGAATGGGTCACCACGGAGTACAGGGGACGGGACAACAATGAGGGCCGATACAGACTCTCACGTCTCCTTTCTCTTGTACTGCTACCAGGACATGGTGACACTCCAATGGCCTGGCTGTCATCCGGACCACATAAGTTCAGTAGATCTACTTCCCAGATGAACAAGAAAATTGTGGCCTCTTTTTTCCTGACTTTTCTACTCCTATCATAAATTTAGTGAAAAGCCCATTATTATTAATGAAGGAATGGAATAATGTATCCTGGCACTGTAGAGTGTCCATCACCCACAACTTTTCACATGAACGACCTTATCTAAAGTAGGTACATTAAAAATTTAGAAATTCAAAACAAGAAAAGAATGAAGTGACAAACAGTATTTGATCGCTGCAACTCCTGTGATTCCAAAAATGCAATAGGTGCTTCCTTTGGTTTTCACGGTGCAATGTAGTAGGGAAAGGAAAAGAACCTACAGAACCCTATGACCCTTGTCCTGGAACCTCCCATTAAAGGTATTAAATGTTTCATACACTGTACTCCGTACTGTATTAAAAACAGCAATGCAGAACTGCACATGGGTCAATTTCGGAAATTTATTCTGTAACCTATCCCATTTAATTGTGCTATAATTTTCTCATATTACAACTTTTCATTTTACGACCATGTTTTGTTAGAACCGAAGCATGTCGTGAAACAGGGTCTACATGTGTATTATATATAAAACATACACTTAATCACTTTCAAAATGATTCGGAAGTGCCCACATAAGGTACTTTGTGTTCTGGTATTTTAGAGTCACTGTCTTCTTTGACAGCATGCTACCATGTATAATTTTGAGCTGTCCAGGTGAGTTACATATGTGAATATGGCTCATGGTCATGTTTCCTATACTGTATGACGAAATCACAGTCATCTCTCTGAAGAATGCACGCACTTCTTTTTCACCATTCACACCGACTGATGTAAAAATGCTCTCTGCAACACCAAAAATACCAGTCTTTAAGCATACGAAAGAATCATTTGTTTTTTTTACATACTTTGTTTGACTTGCAGAGCTGCAAAATGAAATTCTATTAATAAGAGCTCTCCTATAAAATTCTAAGGAGAATAACACTAAAGGAGAAACATTACCCAATAAGTTCTGTTCTTCATTCGACAACGAGTGCTGGCACGGATCACCTAATTATGTTACTCCATTGATACTGACAGCCTTAGAAACATATCTTTTAGGTGTAAATTGTGATGCACCTTCTGCAACAGATGGCCGCTCTCTGATCAATTTGTCTATCACCAGTTTCTTTAGGTACATATTTACTATCTGGCTAGTGACGCCCCTTGTCCCGTGAATAAATTTTTTAATTTGCCCATTGCACGATTCAAAAGCAAACACCCACAGTGGGCCCCAGTTCCTCACAATCTCTGCCAAATGCAGCAATGCATGAACATTAAAGGTCATGGAATCACTCCCATAAAGAATTTCCATATATGTAACAAATTCCTTTATAAGGTCATCTGCTCGCATTATCTCGTTTTCTGTTATACTCTCTTTCAAAAATATGCCAATTGATTCTGATAGGAGTGCAAAATGTCTTAAATACGAGCCTTCCAATACACCTGTCCTATGTTTTTTATTATTATTATTATTATTATTTATTTGTGTACCCAATTAGGCAAATGCCCATACATGGGGGGCTCCCCCAGAATTTCATTTTACAAAAAAATATTCGCTACAGCTTGACCTTGGGTCCCTTTAAAAAAATGCAAAGTACATAGTAGCTGCAAAG